>VZTO01001223.1:76830-115432 GCA_013400615.1 Syrrhaptes paradoxus | reverse complement strand
GGACAGACCACATCTACTGCTTTACCATCATCTATCCCCTGGAAATGTCCTCATAAAAGGCTATCAGGTTGGTCAAGCATGACTTCCTCTTGGTGAAGCCATGGTGACTGCCTCTAATGACCTTCTTATCCCTGATATGCCTAGAGAGAGCATCGAGAATAAGTTGTTCCATCACCTTTCCAGGGATGGAGGCGAGGCTGACCGGTCTATAGTTACCTGTTTTAGACTAAATAAATACCAACTTCCTTTGCTGTGTGAGGCAGTTTCTTTCTATCCAAAATTCAGTGTTCTTATTTAACATAAGCTGCTAATCCTTTAAAAATTGCAGCCACTGTTTGTTGCTATGAGGAGAAAACCCTACATCATTTTAACAATATGTACCAGTAACGCTCAACTGTTGCTGCCAGAGATTTTTTCTACATAACATGCAAATACATCACCTGTCATATAAATATATATTCTTAACACTCAGTTGTTGTAGGACTAATTTATTTTTAGTGCAAGGAATGCAGCCTTGAGGAAAAAAAAATTAAAAATGGCTTTGCTGCTTTCATCTTTATGTTATTTTAACATGAATGTTTCATTACAGCAATATATCTACAACCCATGAGGAAGACAAATTACCTCTTTAGCTACTTAAATTCTATTTAAATGGCTATTATGAATGATTGTAGAAATAATGAATTTGTCTTCAAAACAGTCATAGAATTTAGGATGCATTTTGTAGACATGAGAGGCTGATACTTAACAAGTCTCAAAATAAATATTTGACAAAGCCAATGTAGTAAACACTCATCTCAAAACATTCACCCAGGAAGCTGTAGTTGGCCTTTTCTAGGTCAAGTTAAGGGGTATATACACATACCGGCTGAAGTTCAGATGGATTTTTTAAATTTTTTTGCGATTTAGCAAAGCAAGAGAAAGTATATTTTTCCCCAAAAGTGCAAGGTTAGATTGAGGAGGAGAGGTTGTTTTTGAACTTCCACATTTCAGTAGCTCCAAACTCCACAGGCAAATCTTCAAATCTGAAATAAACACCATATTCCAACCTCTACTTCTCCTGTCATCAGGAAACAGCTATCTGAATCTTTGCATTTTTAACACCTCCAAGACTGTGGGCTCTAGACTACACCCCATCCTACAGCATTTGCAAAATTCTAGCTGGAGGGACTAGCAACCAACAACTACTCAAATCTACCTGGATTATCTTTCAGATAGAAGAGAAGAATATTATGACTACTCAGATGCATGATTATTTTAAATTAGCAGCTGCAAATTAAGAAGCAGTAAGGATTAAATTTAAGGATTCAAGAATCTGTTTGTTCTTAATCTTACTTTTCATTTTAAAAAAAGTTTTGTTACAAGATAGGATGGATTTCTTATATTTGTGCCCTGACCAAATATGAACCAAAAAAAAAAAAGGTATTCCATTCTATGCAGATATGGTTGCAAGACAAATGCTTTGACATCCTAGAAGACAACAATGACATAAAAATTAAGCATAATATTTATGAGAAAAATTGCTATATTTTATGACAACAACAATACATGTTAGATATAACAAATTAAGATCTTAATTAACTTAACTTTTAGTCTTCTTGAATAATTTACATTCTAGCTACATCTTTTAAAACACCACTGTTCATTGTCCTACAAAAAATTGCACCCAAAAGATCATATAATTTTTTTACTCCTCCATTATTTTTCTGGATGGATTTTGCTCAAGAGCCTAAGAGTATTCTGCTGTTGCCACAGATCCTTCGTGTAGCTGCAAGGAAACATTTTTAAAAGAACATCTACAATGTTCCTTTAATAATAAGGTTTTAAATTGACTAGGTTCATCAGTAGTGTTTTCAGGTTCTGTTAGTTTTTAAACTACAGCTGAATTTCCAATGGTTATTCCAGGAACTTTTTACTGCAAATCAGCAGAAAAACATTTACAAATACTTAGTTAAGTGTTGGCTGAATTCATCAGTCTTCACATAATTAATCATCCACTAGTCACACCTGCTTTGAAATTTACAGGCTCATAAATAACAGTTCTAGGAGGCCACATACCTTACTTTCTGTCATTCAAGAACTATTCCACGTACAAGATTTTTAAAGCCTTATCAAAAATGAAGGTTAAATAGTGCTCTTACAGTTCACAGGCTATACCAAAATAACATTCTGCAGAAGATTTCCCATATGACCACTACCTGTTCAGTTTAATAGTGATATAGACTGCCACAATCTGCGCAGCTAAGCTTACTAATGTCCTTAAAGCATTCTGACAACTTAATAGAAAGGCTGGAAGAGTGCCCAAGTAAGGTATCTAGTAGGTCACTCAAAGCTTCCTAACAACTCCATAAAAATGGAACTTTGTCAATGCAAGATTTTTTTACCTTGATGTTGAGGTGGCAAAACTATATCTTACAGCAACAAAGTGGGTTCTAGAAGGAGTTGGGAGGGCTGGGAAAGGGACTGTGGAGACCCCAGTGCCTGGAATGGGGGTCAGTAATGTTGCAGGGGTCTGTGTGCCACAGCCTCCCTCTTTTTTCACCCTTTTTGCTTCCTAGAACATCCTCTACCTCCACAGTGCTGTGGGTGTATGGGATTTGCACTGCAAGGAGCAGCCCCTTCTCTGTCAGATGCAGCAGCAGTAGAGCTTTACAAATAAAACACCAGAGTGGCAAATGAGGCCATTCTTGCTGCTGGAACGGCCAGTCTCCATCTCTTAACCTAGTCAAAGCAGACAGACCAGTGCTAGGCAGCAACCTACTTTGCTTATGCCTAAAGCCAAATTTGCTTATTATGAAAATAGAAGGTGACACAATAACACAAAACAGTTTGAGTCAGTAGAAATGTATGCTGCAGTACTCATTACAGCTGGGTGAATTAAGGACTATGTTACAAATTTAATCCCCCCTCGCCCCCCGGCTTTGCAAGTCAAGCTAGATCTTTCAGTATTAGAAATTCCACTTTAAAATTATTTGCAGATCTTATCACCCGATAATTGAATTAATTTCTTGTAACTTCTACCCGTGGAAAAGCATGAACACAAGTCATTTTGTAGAAACATAGTCTTCCTGTTTTAGGGGAACAGAAAGGGACAAGGAATTATCTTTACACCTTCTTCCCTCCTGTCTAAATCCCCTGCACGGAAGTAAATTAGGGAATTGACTGAGGAGCCCAATCAGATCAGATGACTATTACCAGAGTCAAGTAGAGTCTGTTCTGCATTGCACAGTGCTGAGTTCAGACACTGATTCCAAATGGCAATTGTTTACTGGTCGTTCAAATACTATTATCAGCCAAAAGGCACCATGTCTTATCAAGTCTCTTAATGCATTTATACTGCATGCACCTTCCTAGTAAAAGTTTGGGGGTTTTTAGCACGCCAAGCCCTCATTTTGACCAAAGTTGCTTTCAAAGACTCCATCCTACAGCTACTTTCGAATGTACCAGTATCTTCACTATCTTACAGTTGACGTTAATTCAAATAATATCATTCCTAAATACAAACTATACTTTTTTGCATTCTACAGCTGTAAATACTATCCAATTAAATACATCTTAATTTCACAAAACACTTTTCCATTGATAAAGGACTCTCGACATACAGAAACAGTTGTACCTCCATTTACATACCTGTCTCTAAACAATTTCTCTATCACAAGTCTTATTTAGAAAAAGCTATCCAAATGTTTAGATCAGGCCACAAACTCAGGTGCTTAATTCTTGGAACACAGCGTAACAGTTTGTCTGCTAGTCATGATCTTTCTTCTATAATATGATGTAAAGGGGTCTGATCCCTTGATTTGGATCCACACACTATGTTGATTTTATAATCTAATCTGGAAAAAGATCACATTGCTCAAACTAGTATTCTTTGAACGTTATGCCAAAGTAAATCTCTACCAGAGATATGCAAAAGAAAGAAGTCAGATTTCAAAGCACTGTGAGACTGTTTGAGAGACTCCAAACAGCCTGATATAAGACCGGTTCTACTGCTCAAAGCTACCTCTGAACCATGACTGAATAGACAGGCCAGACTCTTCAAAAGAGCCATAATGTTAATGAATTTACTGGCCTGTTTTTAACAGAAGTCTGAATCCTTCTTAATATCCCCCAAGGGCTTCTGAAGTTGGGCATCCAAATACCAAAGCACCCAAGATTAGAGACCACAGTGGAAAATGCAATCTGCATTCAGCAGTTGCCTATACATACAACTCTCTTGTTAAGCATTTAACTCATTATTTGCAGAGCACTGAAATACATAAATGTGACGAACTTCATATGGAAAAGCTCTGTTCTGTTTGCTACACCTGTTGCACGTAAATAGAAAGGTCACAGGTTTCACATTTTACAGCCATGAAAGAAAGAACTTTTTCTAAATTATTTAAACCATGAAATGACAGAGATGGAAAGATCTGACTTACTGTAAGGTGTTGTATCAGTAGGGTCAGGANGGTATCTAGTAGGTCACTCAAAGCTTCCTAACAACTCCATAAAAATGGAACTTTGTCAATGCAAGATTTTTTTACCTTGATGTTGAGGTGGCAAAACTATATCTTACAGCAACAAAGTGGGTTCTAGAAGGAGTTGGGAGGGCTGGGAAAGGGACTGTGGAGACCCCAGTGCCTGGAATGGGGGTCAGTAATGTTGCAGGGGTCTGTGTGCCACAGCCTCCCTCTTTTTTCACCCTTTTTGCTTCCTAGAACATCCTCTACCTCCACAGTGCTGTGGGTGTATGGGATTTGCACTGCAAGGAGCAGCCCCTTCTCTGTCAGATGCAGCAGCAGTAGAGCTTTACAAATAAAACACCAGAGTGGCAAATGAGGCCATTCTTGCTGCTGGAACGGCCAGTCTCCATCTCTTAACCTAGTCAAAGCAGACAGACCAGTGCTAGGCAGCAACCTACTTTGCTTATGCCTAAAGCCAAATTTGCTTATTATGAAAATAGAAGGTGACACAATAACACAAAACAGTTTGAGTCAGTAGAAATGTATGCAACTGGACGCATGATAGTTAGTGCCAGTAGGGATTAAACCACAACAGTTNCGTGGAAAAGCATGAACACAAGTCATTTTGTAGAAACATAGTCTTCCTGTTTTAGGGGAACAGAAAGGGACAAGGAATTATCTTTACACCTTCTTCCCTCCTGTCTAAATCCCCTGCACGGAAGTAAATTAGGGAATTGACTGAGGAGCCCAATCAGATCAGATGACTATTACCAGAGTCAAGTAGAGTCTGTTCTGCATTGCACAGTGCTGAGTTCAGACACTGATTCCAAATGGCAATTGTTTACTGGTCGTTCAAATACTATTATCAGCCAAAAGGCACCATGTCTTATCAAGTCTCTTAATGCATTTATACTGCATGCACCTTCCTAGTAAAAGTTTGGGGGTTTTTAGCACGCCAAGCCCTCATTTTGACCAAAGTTGCTTTCAAAGACTCCATCCTACAGCTACTTTCGAATGTACCAGTATCTTCACTATCTTACAGTTGACGTTAATTCAAATAATATCATTCCTAAATACAAACTATACTTTTTTGCATTCTACAGCTGTAAATACTATCCAATTAAATACATCTTAATTTCACAAAACACTTTTCCATTGATAAAGGACTCTCGACATACAGAAACAGTTGTACCTCCATTTACATACCTGTCTCTAAACAATTTCTCTATCACAAGTCTTATTTAGAAAAAGCTATCCAAATGTTTAGATCAGGCCACAAACTCAGGTGCTTAATTCTTGGAACACAGCGTAACAGTTTGTCTGCTAGTCATGATCTTTCTTCTACAATATGATGTAAAGGGGTCTGATCCCTTGATTTGGATCCACACACTATGTTGATTTTATAATCTAATCTGGAAAAAGATCACATTGCTCAAACTAGTATTCTTTGAACGTTATGCCAAAGTAAATCTCTACCAGAGATATGCAAAAGAAAGAAGTCAGATTTCAAAGCACTGTGAGACTGTTTGAGAGACTCCAAACAGCCTGATATAAGACCGGTTCTACTGCTCAAAGCTACCTCTGAACCATGACTGAATAGACAGGCCAGACTCTTCAAAAGAGCCATAATGTTAATGAATTTACTGGCCTGTTTTTAACAGAAGTCTGAATCCTTCTTAATATCCCCCAAGGGCTTCTGAAGTTGGGCATCCAAATACCAAAGCACCCAAGATTAGAGACCACAGTGGAAAATGCAATCTGCATTCAGCAGTTGCCTATACATACAACTCTCTTGTTAAGCATTTAACTCATTATTTGCAGAGCACTCAAATACATAAATGTGACGAACTTCATATGGAAAAGCTCTGTTCTGTTTGCTACACCTGTTGCACGTAAATAGAAAGGTCACAGGTTTCACATTTTACAGCCATGAAAGAAAGAACTTTTTCTAAATTATTTAAACCATGAAATGACAGAGATGGAAAGATCTGACTTACTGTAAGGTGTTGTATCAGTAGGGTCAGGAGGTGGAAAATTTTCTGTGAAGTTGACATTACACAAGTCCGTACTACAGCAGCAGAAACGGTATGTTCCATTCTGAATCAAGGAAGGGGTGGTTGTAACTATACACTCCTCAAAGTGACACTCTTGTGGGTCTCCTATATGAGACCAGCATCCTGTAAAAAGAGATGAATTAAAGAATTCTTTGTAAAGAAGGCATAAAATTAATTCTATTGCATGGGCAATTAAACACACCTATAGAAATCCATACACTACCCCGCTAAATGTTACCGAGTGGGGTGAAATCAGTTATCATAATTTGCTTGTCTGACTTCACTACCACCTTTTAAATCAAAAACTGAAGAATTTCTTTCAGAATTTACCACAGCTGAGGAAGAGGAGGAATATGGGCAGCAATGAAGGCAAACATCAGAGGTGTTCAGCTGTCAACCTCAATATGAGAAAATGTGCATTCTTGAGCATCTAAGCACATGTAGGCCATTCCTCATTTCTCTGAGACCAAAGACAATATATCACCTCTGGCTCACAGTCTAGATGAAATTGTGACCTAGTCCTCTCCTCAGAGCTAGGCCATAAGATTGCATCTACAGCTTGGTGCTTCCTGCATAATTTCTAAAATTTCTGTTCTTCCTCACTGTCAACATCACTGGACTCTTCTACAGGATGACAATTTATTTCTTGGTTAGTGCTGGCCCTTTTTCCCTGCAGCAACTTTTCTTTCTCAAGTATGGTCAATGGCAGTTAAACACCATTTATGCACAAATGCCTGGAAGGGTAAGAGGCAGTGTGAGGGCAGAGGTGAGCAGTCAGACTGATTCTTTCAGCAGATTACCAGATCAAACGTAAAACAACAACACTGAGTACAACTGCACAGGATGTTTGGAAATATTAGTTTTCATTCAGGCTTATATTACATTAATTTGTATCCAGGTAATGAAGAGCAGAGCCCCTGAAGAATGATAATAAAAACACATCTCCTTCATTCCTCCCTAACATCACTCTCTCCGCAGTGAACTGACAGTTGTTGATATGTGACAGTTTTGTCCTATAGCTGCAATTTCCTTTGTAAACAAACATCCAATCAATAAGCATATACATTTTTACTTAATGAGACACTTATTTTTAAATTTATCATTACATTAATAGATAAGAGACATACTCAAGAAAGCCGTCTTCCTCTGGACTTCCTAAGTAACAAGCAATTTGAGTGGTTTTTCCTTTAACTGTGCATTGATCTCTTTGGTCTCTTTTAGAAGTCATTTATTTCAAACAACTTTCTGTTCATATTTAAAATTGCTAAATAGGAAGATTAAAATTATGCATTTGTACAACACAGAAACTAAATGTCTAGCTTTGCAGCTGTGCATCTTCATATCGGCTGGCTAGATAACAAAAGAAAATGCATATAGCAGCAAAACTACTTAACTTACACTGAAAGGTCACATACCTTGTTTTACAAGATGTATGTCTCCTTCTCGTGTTTTTTCCCAAAGTCCATAGCAGGTACTACCTTTCATGCACAAAATTGTGCCATTCTCCTGGGAGATTCGGCTCTCACTGATTCCATGGTCCTGCTGATATGGGTCCTTAAATGCACACAGTCGCTCCTCACTCTGTGCAGCTTTAGACAAAGAAAGGAAAATACTTCTTGTCAGTGATTTTATGCATAAAATATTAACTTTAATGAAAGGATGCTTAAAATCTCCTGTAAACCTGCATTCAAGACCATCTTGACATATATATGTATCTGTTCTTTAAACTGTACTCAACAGTCAGAAACAAAAACGAGGTCTATTCTGAAGCTACTTTCATAAAGAGGACAAAAAAACCTCAGCAGATGTTTCAAAATGAATGTGCAAATGTTTGGAATTCACAGGTGCAGAATAAAAATTTCATTGCATAGTCTGCATCATCTGCATCATTTGTCCTCACGCGTAAGTTACACAACTGTTAGAGGGATTCTTCAGCAACCACATGTGCTACATAATTGCTTCCAGATCCTAAATCAACATGATCTTTTTCAGACTGCCATCCAACCCAGTGCCTACGTAATTCAGATGTTTTTTTCCACTCTCTTTCTATTGACCTATCTTTTTTTTCTACATGTTATTCAGCCATTGCACTAACATTTACTTATTTTTGCTCAGCAGCCTATTAATTTGGGGTCTTTCACACAACTTCATTAGTGACCACCAACAGAAATACTAATGGCTGAGTAAAACCCGTACGTCAACCAGCAGCTCTGGGAAATGCTGCCTGTAAACAGAAGCAATGCTACATCTAAAGTCTTCCTGTGGCATGTCCAGAAGGAACATTATAAAACACACAAAGAGAGTGCAACAATAAATACCCATGATCATCTGAAAAATCTTTGGGGTTTCTTATTACAATGAAAACAAAACCACCCATAAAAAGCATACTGATTTTTAGAAGAATATTTAATCAACAAACTTAAAAAAAAATCTTAAGAACTTGTATGTTTTACCCATATAATTTCTGCTTTTTTGTTTATATCACCCAATGAAAGGACTCAACCATGCTGATATGCCTCTCTCATCTTTTCTTTAGGAAGAGAAAACAATTCTTCAGAAAGACATCAAGTCCAAGATAAATGAATCCTACATTTGTAGTGAATATGATAGTTAAAATATTTTCATTCTTCCTTGGAATGATTCTATAAAATGCATGGAAAGCTAGGTGGATAATTAATGTGTAATTACAAGGCACTTAATAAGTATTATTCAGTAGTACAGCTCAGCAAACATACAATCACAGTAAGGATTTGTACTACTAGTTGTTGTGTCTCAGCAACTAGATTTCACCCAATTCTTTCTCTCCCATTAAAGCATTGGTAGTGAAAAGATTAAAGTTAGATTGGTCTTTTGGGAAAACAGATTTTGAACTCAAAATAAAACTATAGCATACACAGTTGTAAATTATTAAAGGTACTGTATATGTATAAAATATCTTCTCACTGAGGATTTATTTATTTGATCATTCTGCAGCACTGGCCCCAAAGAAGCCATGTTTCAGCAAGGCAGGCTTACTGCAAAAATGCTGTTTCACTGTGTCACCAGCATAGACAATTAGGTAATAGAAAGACAAACCAAGAGACTCAGATACCTGTCTCACTTCTGAGGCCGTTACTACGCATTAAAGACTCAAAGTTAAAAATTATCTTATGCTGAGACAACCTTCACTATCCAGAAAAGCAGTCTGCCAGTGACTCCCAGCAGCAGCAGTAATTAAAATAGCACAATTTAGCTTATTTTTTAGTGGTCTCATAGGGCACGTACGATCAGTTGAGCTGCATGTCAGCTCAGTGGCAGTAAAACTCTCAGCTGAGGAGACAGGAACTTCTTAAAGACACCGTAATCCAATCACTTGCAGCTCCACATACGTCAATAATCTGGCCGGCAGTCCATGCTACTCACCCACCTCCCTGTACACTGGTCAGCGTACAATTAACGCTTTACATCTGGAACTAGAGTTCTGAAGTGATAAATACATTTATTATAAATCAGTGGCTTGATATTCAGAAACTCACTTGCCTGAATTTCATATATAACTTTTTTCTTTCTAAATGAGTAGAGTTAGTCGAGTTACTGAGGACAAAAAGGTCACACATTAACAGCTACCATATGCTACCTCAAGCAGTACTTGCCAGTCGCACGTAGTGGTTTTATTCTCAGCAACAGCTGAGTATGCCAGGCGTGAAGCATCTGTCCTGCGTTCTCTGCTGCATGACATGGGACTGGCCAAGAAACAATGTATGAAAGGACAGTACTGCACTGCCATAAGAGAATTGGAGCTGACTAACTTTTTGAAAAGGAGAAAAAATTATCACGGAAATATAATTTTCAAAAGAAAATGGGATAGAATTATATGGCCTCATGAAATGCAACATATCTGCTCCTAGGGACAATATGAAGGTTTTAAAATCAATTGCATGTGATAGCTGAGTGGGACTAAGGTCATCTGAGTTGTTGGTTGTTTACAGAATGCTCAAATTGCTGCAAGATAAGCCCTTTCATAATTTGCCTTTACTGTGACAAATAAATTTAAAAGAACAGAACTTATTAAACAGTCACACATATCCGGCTTCCTTATCAAAAACTTGTAGTTTAAAAAAAAAAAAGTCTTTTAACTCTGAACTAATGGAAGAAAAAGGAAAAAAAAAACTTTTCTTTTTTGCTTTCTACTCAGAAATATAGTTACATGTATCATGTCTGTGCTGCAGAGACACATACAGCTTTAATTGACTACTTTTCTGGTCTCTTCAGCTTTCTATAAATCCTTTACATTCAAGGTTGAGAGGCAAGAACACGCAAAGGGGAGGAAGGGGCAACCATGAGAAAATATAGCACCCACTGCTAGCAACCTGAGTGCCCATCTTCATCAGCTTTCTAACAAACTAATAAAATCACAAGTTAACTTGCCACAATTTAATGTCAGATGATCTCAGTGGGAAACTTTCCCAACAAAAAATAAAGGTTACTCACCCAACAACTAGAGTTTTCACGCTGATCACTGCACATTCCTGCTTCGATTATAAATTACAACTAGTACAACTCCTGTGGGAGCAGTACCCACTGCAATACTCTGCTGACCCCTGCCCCTTCCCTGATGGCATGGAACATCTGGAGAACAGGGGACACATAACAATAGCTACTTTATTTTTCTCTGTGGACACTAAGTTCATTGTTGAAGCTGTAATGCCGAAGAAAATTGGGGAGGGCATTCAGATGTCCAGAATCCATCTTGAAGAACAGAATAGATGAGCCACTTCAATTTCTTTGCATGATTTCAGCACTTTTCTGCTCTGGGAATTTGGCAGTGAGGTTTCCTTCCTCCAGACAGGGGAAACTAGTCAGGTCTAAAAACCTTTAGTACTAGAATACTTCTCAGTCAGGCCTTGAAAGCAACCTCCAGCCTACATGAGTATGCCTTAACCCTTCCCCAAAAGAAATGGAGATACTTCATAGAGCTGCTGGGGTGTCTGTTCTAAACTTCATCTATTTCAAGAGAAATCTTACGCTTCAAGGTAAAATGTTGCTCATGTGGATTTACATGTGTTCCTCATGGATGACCTTTTATGTCAGTTTTCAGTCATCATGGGAGCTAAGAGCTATGCATGGTACATTCAGAGCTGAAATGCATCTACCTGCCCCTTGGGAGTTCTGCACCTGCAACATGAAAAGGCAGCCATCAACGCTGACACTCTGTCATGCCTTAGCTGGGAACAATTCCAAAGATGCTTCTTCCAAAACTCCATCCTTGGAGATATTCAAAAGCCACCTGGACATGGTCCTGGGCAACCAGCCCTAAGTGACCTTGCCTGAGCAGGGGGTTGGACAAGGTGACCTCCAGAGGTCCCTTCCAACTTCAACTATTGTGTGATTCTTGTAGGACACAGGTCTCAAGATACTCAATGTGCAGCAACCAGATAGGAAACAGATATTCCTCAGCTGGGCTACCTGCTATTTTTTGTCTCCAAGGCAGAGGAAATGGTAAGACTAGAACTGCTGGATACTCTTGTTTGTCTTCAGTTCAGATAGATCCAAACCCAAGGAAATACTGTGATGTTACGAGATCTTTATTAAACAACAAGAGCAATTAAAATAAACAACTTATTTATCCTATAAAGACTGAGGGTCTTGAACTGATCCATTTGATATATCCAGGTCATTTGCTACTTATGTCAGAAAAACAAAAGGCAAACCCCCTGCAGACAGATGTGCTCACCATATATTAAGTACCCATGAACTGTTCACTGTGCAATGCTCCTTTCCTTACAGATTTCACAGACCCAAGATGCACCAGCAGTGTATCCTCAAATTGAAAAACGCAGAAGCCATTTACAGATCAAGCTATACAGTATACTTGCCCAGACATGAAATGTCCTGGCATACAAACAAAACCAAGACCTAGCACCAAAATAAGGGGCATCAGATGTCCTGTGAAACCTGTGCTGCATGGCCAAAGCCATCTTTCAGAGCCCTGCTCTTCCTAAGAGAAATCACGTTGTTTCAACTCTTTTACAGGCCCTTTCAAGCTATCCAGGTCATCACTCCTGCACAAGCATCACAAAGAAAACTGCAGTAAAATCATTAAAATTCACTTGGATTGCAGTTTCTCTATAAATGCATAAGTTTATAACAACTCTCTCATCATTAGGTCTAAAGCACAACAAACAAAAAAATTGCCAAAAATTATAGATCTACTGAATCAAATGAGCAGCTTCTTTTTTTGTGGTGCGGGGATGGGGGAGGTGGGGGTGGTCAGCTCCAGAGAGTTTATTGTACTTAAACGCAATTATCTCATTAAATCAGTAAGTGACAAAAGTGTCATTCTAGAAATACAGAAATTATGACTACAGAAAGGAGATGGTCTAAACGCAGAAAATATCTATTTATTATTACTTTAATAAAGTAATGAAGTTCAACCCCATGCCACTACACAGCCTCAACAAAAGGCACCAGGACTTCAGGAATTTCCTTTTGGCATAGCACTCATGTTTTGACACAATTACAATCTTAGCGTTTATTAGTTCTAAAGTCTAACAAAAAAAAAGCTGAAAAAAACAAGTAATTATAGGAAAAATACTATATTGATGTTTTCAATGTTTTCTCCCTGTAACCATACTGCTATTTCCAACTGCTCAGGAAAGAGAAGTGATTCACGCAAATACGTGAATTCTGGATATTTGTAGTGGTTTGCCACAAAACCACCCTGAGATATGTTTACTATTTGAATATTTGCCTTTGTTCCCCACTTAAAGATATTTCTGGACAGCAAAGATCAAAAGAAAATTACAAGTGTATCTATTACGTCAGAAATCTTGTTTGCTATAAATATATGATTCACCTGTACTAGGATGAGTTTAAACAATCATTGCTTTTAATATACTAATTCTTTTGCCATCATTTTGTGTTCTAGGAAAACATAATTACTGAAAACAATTACAAATGAAATACCAAAAGTTACAGGAATCCAACTGCAAATCCTTGGAACATGACTCATGTTTTCATTAATAGCGTAGGAAGTCAGTTCCATTAGTACTTAATCGACACTTCCTGTCCTTACGTCTATTCAATGGAGTACATGGAACCTGCATTTAGTGCAGAGGGAGGAGAAAAGGAAGGAAAAAGGACTTAAACATTACTCAAACGCTACAAAGAATTATTCTACTCCATCTTCTATCAGATTAAATAAATAAATAAATAAAATTAACATTTGGAACTTCATGATTAATGCCAGGCAGTATGTTTTGTGGAGCAACAGTCATGAACAGAAGAATCTGAGATAGGGGTTTGAAGACAGACTTGCACGTAGCCTTCAAGAACAGACTTGCTAGCATCACAGACCACATACATTGGTACCACGTTGGTAATTATGTCCAACTGCCTTCATGACTATGTAGGTGAAAACTTGAAAAAAGACTAAAAAAAAGAAAAAGGTTTCCGAGCATTTGTTTGCTTGTAATGGGATTTCTTTAAATAAAGGCCACGATATATTCAACTGGGAACCTCATCAGACTGCAACAGATACTTTGAAAAGATCAAGATCTTCTTCTGTGAGATTTTCATCAGAACAGCCATAGACACAAAACACGTTTTCTTTTGGCCCTCACAGTTCTCTGTGGATTATTTTATTTACACAATATGGGGCAACATCATCACCCTCAAGGCAGGGTTATGAGATAGCACATGTCTTCATAATGCAAACTATTAAAAGGAAGGTGATTAAAGTAATGTACATCAGGAGTCTCCTTTGAGTATACCCTTTCAACTACCGATAGCTCAATTCTGGTGTGATGTACAGAGAAACAGAATCTTGAGGAAATCATCACTTAGAAAACACTCTCCTGCTGCTTCTTTCATCTTTTTCTCCTCAGAGGTTTTAATTACAAATATTTCTAAATGTGTATACACTTAAATAAAAATATAACACAAGCAGACATCTTTTGAAATAAGTCATTTTTCTACAGACAGACCATCCGTAATACTAACTTAGAGTGGGAGGAAAAAGCAAAACCGCTGGTAATCTTCCATGTATTTACACTTCCAGTATTCTGCTTCACAGTGTGTTTGACCCAACAGCAGAGATCTGCACTGACTGGTCAGGAAGAGAAATAAATTGGCCGTTTAAGGACTGGGCATGAGAGCACAAAGGTCTAAACCAACCAGAAATGGCCTGGGGAACTTTTTGAGCAAGAGGTCAGGGGCAATGCAGTGCAACACACAGCTAGGGAACACTCAGTCGGGCAGACAGCACAGCCCATTGCTTTACAGCAAACTTCTATGCTAGAAGTCCTCCAGGTGGGGCTCCACAAACACAACCACTAAATTAATATTTTCAAGATGTGAATAAGAAAGAATAGAAATTTGCAAGGGAGAACACGGTAGAAACTTCCAGGAGGGAAGCAGGGAAGTAAAGAAAAAGGTTTTGGAAATTTACAGCTGTAGTCATAAGCTTTCCTCTCCTTCTAACAAAAAGAGAGGAAATAAACATCACAATAATTAAAGCTCCTCCTATATTTTATAGGACATATTATGTACCTCAAGATACACTGCAAAATATATTTTGACAATAAACCCCTTACAGTTTATGCTCCATGTTAAAATCTGGAATAAACTGTTCTCAGTACTCTATGTCCTTAGCCTTCATTGAAGAAAACTATTTTGGTTTTGTCTGCTTTTGCTGTGTAACATCGAGGCTTCAGATGCTGGCAATTACACAGAGCCAGGCTTTGACTGAGAACTAGTGCCAAAACTAAAATGATTGCTAGTACTGATATCCATTTCAAAGTGATTAAGTGACTCCACATGCAGACAACTAAATCATTTATGCTCATTACAAGACCCTTTTCCATCAAAATAGCATGAGACTAGAAAATTCAAGTGGCTTTTTTTTCTGTACATGGATATACTTTAGTCTTTCCTTCTCCTCAGTCTAACCTTTAAGCAAGCAAGTAAATTTGAAATCTCTTTTCTCTCTTTATTCCCTTTCTAACAGTGTTGTCTGCTGACAAACACCAGTGACAGAGATGCCAGCCTTCTCCTGTTGTGTAGTGTTGAACAGTACTCAGGTAAGTTGGTGTTTCAGCTTCATTCTTAAGTACAAGTGGTCTGTTAGCACTAAATGAATACAACAAAACTAGATCCTTTGTCAGCTGTGTTGCATCTCACATGCTGCGCCCAAGGTTCACGGTTCACTTCCCACGCAGGCACTGCTGTCACTGGTCCGTGGCCTGCTCTCAGCCCTGCCTGCGATGTGCTCTCAGCACTGCCCCACTTCCACCAGGCCACAGGTACACGCACCCCCTGCAGCCCACTACTGTCATATGCCTCTGCCCAGATGCATCCCCCACACCAGGAATTTAATGAATTAGAATTAATGTAAATAGAGAGGTATGGAATGACCAAAAAGTAAATAGTCAATTCAAATTCTTTAGTGAAGGCCTTGCTCTCCTTTCCCCCAAATTTACTCTCAAAGGAGGTGTTAACTTAGAAGAATCCAGCTTATGCCAGAGGAATCATGCAGGAGAGCAACATGATGGCAGAGATTTATTGCTACCAACTGACAAATTATGTAGTCCCCACATCTTGGCAGATTTGATGCAAAAATACCTGATCTTACTGCTCACAAACTGTGTCCCCGTCTCATTTCCACAACCTTGTAAGTGTTTCTGACAAGCAGAACACCTCACTGTGAAAACCTCATCCGAACCAAGTATTACCACAGAATCAAAACTTTATCCAACTAGTAAGAGCACAAAATATAGTGGTAAGAAAGCTGGCAACACCTGTGTTGTGTCATAAAATCTGCTGGGACAAAATTCAAGAATTTCAAGACAATTTGAACCAACAGAGTTAACACTGATTCATGGTTTACAACAAGAGGCTGAGTTATTTTTCAGCTGATACGGGAAGAGATTCAAGCTGAATCTGTAGCGAGGATACTTCTCATTGACTCAGTAAGGGTCAAAGAAGGACAAAGTAGAGAATTAAAACCAAGCATCCTGAAGTCTCAACTAGAGCCCTAACAAGTCGACCTTTGATTACTGTGGCTATTAGTCAGAGCTTCCTCCACCTTACAAGATTTCTTCCAGAATGCATACAACTAAATCGCCCTCAACGATTCAGTATTTTCCTTAACGTTGTTTTACATCTGTGTTCAGCTGGGATGCCAGAAGGACATTTGTTTTTATTGTATAAGTCTAGTTCACAGTTTTCTTCCTTACATCTTTTTCCCCTATGCTAAATTACAGTTGATTTTTAACAAGAAAGAATGAAAACAAAATGTATGTAACAAACACATAGTGCAGGAAGGTTATTAATCTGTCCAATACGAAATTTCACAATATATCACCTTCTAGCAGTGAAGAACCTACTCTGGTACATTAAAAACTATAACATTATCTAATTTCAATGATTGTGCAGGACTGACAACAATTTATCACATAATTTTTCACTTAAGAAACAGTTAAAGGCTTTGCAGCAAGAGATTACAGCAGTTTTGCAGGTTTTTTAATGTTGCAAAAATAGTAAAACGTGGCATTCAGCATTCAGTTTGTTAGCTTTAAAATACTTCTCTTTGTCATCAGGCTTCAACTTACAGCTAGCTTACATCCATTTCCAAAAATTCCACGTTCCACATTAAAGCCAAAGCCAGCGTGTCCTATAGCTCCAAGCCTACTCAAAAAGCCTTCTGAAAAAGCTGTCAAACTCAAATACTGGAAAGCAGAAGTAAATTACCATAAAACTTATATGATTAAACTATTAAATACTGTAGAAGTGTCAAATCATGGAGTACATTTAACACTCACTTAAGGGAGAATCTAATCTGAACACATTAGTGGAGTACAAAGTATTAAAACATTTACTTTCTACTCTGAATGCTTGTTTTTCGCAACAGTCTCAGAGCTTCCACTGTTTTAATAAAGTTGAAGAAGCCAATTTTCTGTGGGAGTTCACATGGCAGAAAACATCTCCGTGGCTTCAAATCACATTGTCCGGTTTGCACCATCTTCTCGTCTCAAGATGAAACAACTGCTTGTTCTACGCCATAAGCAAACAGGAATTCCAGACTTTACACATAGTTAAATCAACCCAGAAGGAATCTACTCACAGACTCATGAAGTTGGGCAAAACAAAATGATACCTTTTCAACAAAAAGTATTTTGAAAGCCAGCTTTATTATATACCTTCCACTTAAGTATTACTCCAACTCAAGCTAAAGGTCATTTAAACCCAGATTTCTGGAAAAACATAGGGAAGGAATTAGCTGGCTTTCACTGCCTCTGTAGGATTTTGGGCATCCAACTTCTCCAGGTCTCCTGGAAAAATCCCAGCCTACATTTAATCTTCTGAAAGCATGAATATGCATATTACAGGATTTAAACAAAACCAGCATTTTTCCAATTTTAAAAAAAAGAAAATATTCACTTCCTAAACGACTATGTCTCCATTCAGAGAAAAATAAGTATGTTAATGTTACTGTTTAGCAATCATGTCAGAACAGAAATCATCACAGCCTTAGTCACAAATAATCTTTTCCAGTGGCCAGTGTCTAATCACAGAACTGAAAAAGCCTGAATTCTTTATCTTTGCCCTAGACTGCAGTTTAAGGATTTTTATTTCTCAGCATGAGCGACTGGCTTCTGTTTATCTGGGCTGTCAAAGTGAAGTATCTGCATGGAATAACACAGGAAACTGCAGCAAAAGCAACAGTAAAGCAAACTAATGAGGTGGTATTTCTCCCCCAAACTCAGCTGTAACAAACTTCCCAGAGCAAAATCAATGATTTCAGGGTCTACTTTAGATTTCCTTGAAAAAAAAGCCTGTTAATGAATATTCCCCTAACACATGCAATATACTCAGTGTTCTAGCAAGTACGGATGCCATTTCTACTGAGTATATTACTAAAGACACCTTCTTGAAAACTTTTCATTAGCTGCAATTTGGAGAAAGATAGTACCCATATAGCCTGTCTTTTACAATATTTTACAAAAAGAATTCTTCCTATAAACATTTTTAGGAAGCTTACACTACTGGGAATACGTGGAAATACCTTAAAACTAGCAAACATCTGAAGCTACAAGGAAATTGAGTTCCAAAATCATAATCATATTTTACTGTCAGTAATATACATTATCTTTTGACTGACTACAGAAGCATAACCTCTTTGACTCTGAAAAAAAAGGATAAGAGGAGCAAAAGGTAGAAACTAGCTTCCACCACGACATGCTTTTTATGAAGGTATCAAGCTTCTCACCTTTTCAGAATTCCTCAAAGAATATATGTTTAAGTTCAAAAACATCTCAAGTCTTTATCTTCAAAGCATTTAATGGCACGCCACGGAATACCTCAACAAACCATCGTCATCTTGAGTCAAGAGCACGGTCAACACGACAGCTCCCTAGGCACCTTAACTTAGCCAATGCAGGGTGAAAGCCAACTCATGCGGAGGAGAGAGCATTATCAAGGACTAGTAGGAGATTGTGGGCTGCTGCAGGAACTCAGGACCTACTTCAAACACTCCTACTCTGTGTTCCTTAACTGAGAGAAGGTATGGAAAGAATTGTGAGCTAAAGGTATTTATGGGTGTTTGTTGAACTGGGCAAAACCAGAAAATATTGACTTTTGCTTCTGCTAGGCTTCAAGGTTATCGGCCCATTGAACAGAGGTCACTGTTCATATGTTTCTTGGTGTTACAGTGTGTAACTTGTTAGAAACCTATGAGCACAGCACTGAACTATTTAAAATCAATTAATACATTTTCTTCATGCATTCATTCTTTCCCATTCAAATCTTTGTTGTACCAATAACAACTTCATCAGCTAGGAAGGTGATATAAGCCAACTTTTGCAAACTTTGTATAGTCAGAAAAATCAGTGTCTAGTCAAGACAAGCTCTTCATTAACTTCTGTTTTCTAAACTTATGCAGTTAAAAAGGGTATGGTTGGTACATGCAGACAAGCCCAGATTACTGAACACATTTTTGTTTCAAGGACTGACAGTATATCACACTAAAGAAAAATTTCAGGGGACAAGGAAACAAACAAATAAAAAATTTAAACAGAAGATTGTTTTTAATAATGTTTGTCAATGCTAATGACAGGAACCATGTAAAAGGGCACTCCCAAAACACACTCAAAAAAAAAGACCGTAATCAACTTTAACATTTTGCATTGCACACCTAAGGATGACGACTACAATTATGCTCAAAAGACCATCTTAACTCCTCACCCTATATATATATATACACCGCAGGTAGCACAGTTTAGAACACCTCACAAGACACAACAGGTAGTGTGAGCAGAAACCATCAGGTTCTTCGCTAGAGTCACAAGCGAGCCTAACCCAGCATCAACCAGCTGTTCAGGGTGAGCGCGGAGCCAGACTGTGTGGGAGCCTCCCCACGCGCACCACAGCTCTCTAGCACAGACAGATATATGATAAGCACCTCAGTCTATCACTTTTAGAGTTCACACTTTTTACTAACCAGACATGCTGTAATGGCAGGAAATAAGCACAAACAGCATCTTGGCATTTGGAACTAATAAGGAAGGAACAAAGACAAATCTCATCTAGAAAAAAAAATCAGAGGTGTTTCTGCCAATTTCACAATGGCAGAATTTACCAGTAAAGATGTTTTTTCCTCTACATTTTCACCTTTTTTATAGTTTTTAGTCTTTCAAAAGCATGAATTTATTATAGGGACACTAAACAAATACTAGGTAGTTGGTTTAGGCGTCTCTAGGAAAAAAACTATGATCAAATACTATGTCAGCCACTACTGAGAATGTTACAATTTATGAACTGAATAAAGTAAGTTTTTCTCTTTAACTTAAACAAGAAACATTAGAAAACAATATAAGGTGCAGTAAACATTTAAAAAACATCTTTAAAGAAAATCAGATCCAGTTTGTTAATTCATGCACTTATTTCCTAACAAACTGCCTCTAGTTTATGAAAATTAAAGTACAGCATGGAAAAACACTCATGTTTGCACATGCATTATTCAAGATACGTTTCATCATCAACAATACAGTCTTGTACAGAATATTGGATATTTTAAATAAGCCATATATACATACATACAAAGTAGGTTTCTTATTCTTTTTAATAGGTTTGTATAATGGAAATCGTATTTGCAATCTCTGTAAATAAGAGATCCTGATCTGAGCCTGAATTACTTGACATGGTGACAAGCCAGATAAGAACAATTTCTGGTGATTAAAATACAAATCCTTCCAAAGTTAAATGAATTTAAGTCCATTTTTTTTGCTAAACAGTTTTAGAGCAGACGTCTTTTTTTTTTTAAACAGAAACACGGCTATCAAAAAAGGGAAAAACCCACAAGCACAGTGAAAATACACAACTCATAACCTGAATATGTGTTTTAGAGTCTTAAGGCAAGATATAATTTATTCTACAATATTCACTAAACACATTTACAGGATCAGACAGGTTTTCAGAATCTCCAAGAGAAACTAATGCTGCAATCAAAGGATTAGCAAACCAGCTGCCTATGTGCCATTACAGCTGATTATCCTAGGCTGTA
Organism: Syrrhaptes paradoxus; assembly: GCA_013400615.1. Lineage (NCBI taxonomy): Eukaryota > Metazoa > Chordata > Aves > Pterocliformes > Pteroclidae > Syrrhaptes > Syrrhaptes paradoxus. Next base: position 94,394 of record VZTO01001223.1, on the reverse strand, counting down.
GACAGCTAGCTTACTTGGAAAGTGCTTTCAGGAATACTCCACTGTTGCCAGAAAAAGGGTATAGCAGGATAATGCAATATTAACCCATTATTTTATTTATTATACATATAAAAATGGAACTTATGGAATATAAACTGAATACAGATTTAGAATACCTTAGGTTATAAGCTACATTTACAGTAAAGCCTGGCAAAATGAATGAGTGAAGAGAATTACAGAACACTGCCACTCAGAGCTAAGGATGCTGCGCAGTGAACGTCTGACTTTTCAATCTTCTCCCCAAATCTTACTAAAACCTAAACCAATGCCAAAAATGCATTCCTTATCAGATGCTAGGATAAAATCATGCAAAGAGAAAAACTGAACAATTTGGAAGTTACAGGCTTATCCTCAAAATGTTTTCAAATAGCTCTCCAGTTCATGCGTAGAAAACTTTGTAAAATGTACACTTCCAATAGCGTTCAAATCGTTATGCCCAAACACTTTTCTCCTTAAGGCTATGAGAAAGAAACTTTTTTCTGACTGGAGACTGAGCTACTACCAAACAGGAAAGCAGCAGAACCCAGCATTTAACAAGATACTAAAGTATTTACAGCATTACTTACCAAAAGACAGGAAATGTCTTTAGTTTTCTACTAACATCTTACAAACACTTCAGCATTATGTTCTTTCAACGTAATTACAAGTTGCACTACTGGTAATGGGAGAATGTTTGCATCACTCCAACTTGATACAACTATAAAGCAAATTCAAGATTTATTAACTATAAAGAAAATTCAGATGTGGAAAGAAATTACAGTAATGATTCATCCATCTGGTAAAACTACTCCTTTCAGATGACACTGAAGCAATCCCAAAACTAGTAACCAATTGAGTTAATCCCTTTGGTAGTTGTCTAAAGAAGTAATTTTAGCAGACAGAGTGGAGCTGTATCTGGTTATCTGAAGTATGGACCCTGCATTTTTTGCTGCACATGGTTTGCTTTGACTAACACTGGCTTGGTCTATGTCATTTGGAATTATATATTGAATCCTAGGAGATTCCTGTCCAGGGAGAAAAACAGGATCATCCTGATTGCAGTTTCTAGCTATTGATATGGCCTCTATCTCAGAAGAGGAAGCCAAAGTCAGAATTTCACAGCCAGTCAAGAGAGGACTGACTGCCTAGGGGTAACTACCAAAGTATAAATATGCACCAGTTGTTCAAAGCATGAATTTCCAGAAAGCTTTTAGATGAGATAGATTATTCCTCCCCTACTTGTTTCCTCTCTAGTTTGTCTTCTTTCCCTCACCTTCTGGGGATTCAAAGGTCTTTAAACATTCTCTGCAGGAGATGAAACAACTGCCATTCACAGTTTTCAAATGCTCTGTCTGAATAAGGCAGAGTAAAGAAAAGAAGCTTACATAGTTTTATCCCCAGCTTCTTTGTTTACAGTATGGTTACTCTCCAAGTCTTGCTTGCTGCCTCTACCTCATAATACCGAAAGGTAAACCTCTCAGGTTTGCAAGCTTTTTCCACCCATACATAAAAGCTCTTGAAATTCTCCTCCCTATCCATCCACCCAAGTAAAGTCTGCTATGAGGGTCTAGACACAAATTCATTCACACTTTCTTTGGCTTCTTTATTTTTAAAAGCTGTATATTCCTTTACATCTTGCTTTTTTTCTAAATCATAGTTGCATGTCACCAAGAACAATGAGGATGAGAACACAGGAACAACTTCAATTGATGTGGGTTTTTTTTAACATTACCCAGTCACTCTGTCACTCAGGGATGAGAAAACACTATCAGAAATTAACAGTGAAGAAGCTCCAAACAACAGAATCAGTTGGATATCACAAAGGAGAAAAAAGCAGCTCATGCTCATACATAAGGATGTATGACCTGGGTATCAATGCAAAATTGGAAGTAAAATAATGCAAATGTTGGCAGATACATAAGTCTCTTCCCTGTAAATAGGAGAATAGAACACAAAACAAGAAAAATCCAGGTCAGGTTATCTCTGTAGGACAACAGCAAAGGAAGATGAAGACAGTCTAACAGAGGAAATGTGCAACTGACCCCATCAGTGACAGCAAGCCAGCGATCCCCAGTTACACAGGGAAAGGAGCATTCCATGGACGAAAAAAAGAAGAGTTTAATTCAGTCATGACTAACCTTTCTCTACCCAATGAAAGTGTATGTAAACTATAGAAGTAAGTCTTCAGCAGAAAGCCACCATTCCCTTCATGAAGCTCTTGTGATTCAAAACACAGACAAATAAGGAAGCAAAGGAAAACTAAATAAAGTCCTAAACAAAAAGAATTGTTTTTTCTATATGAAAATCAAGTTTAAGGATATTTTCAACATTACAGAAGAATGTTAACAAGACATGACAGTTTGCAGGCTTTCCAAAATCACTAATTTGTAACTGTATATAGTTACATAATAATATAAATACGATGAAATTCAGCAATCTCTGAATACACTGAGTAGCACTTACTCCTAAAATACCATGCTTATAATAGTAGTACTTGGACATTAAAAGGTACTGAAACAGTGAGTGCAGAATCTGTCCTACAACACTTTCACCAGCGCAGAGTTCATGACTATGCTCCTTTGACATCCTTGGTATTTCTCCCCTTAATGTTTAGCTTCATTATACTTCCCATCTCCTTTCAAATCCTACAGCGTTCAGTCTCTCACTGATTTTTTTTCAATCTGCTTATCATTCCCTTGCCTACTCCCCCTGTGACGCATTTGATAGCAGATGCCAGTTTGTCCCATAGGCACCAACACACCTTTTCTAGGTCACTCTATACATACAGCACAGTTCCCACAAGAAGCTGTCAAAGTCACTCTATTCTCTTCATCCAAACTCGTGCTGAAATTAATTTCCACCACAATATATGTCAATAATGAAGAAATGAGTTCCCCTTTTTTTAACCATTAAAAAAGCATCAACAAAACCCCCACAATAACACGTGCATTAAGCTGACACTCTATGTGGCTCCATTGCAACTGTCTTTGGTTTTCTTCAGCCCATGACTCAACCTCTAACATCTGGCATTTTTTATCCTGAGTCAAAAAACCAGAATGCACTGTGTCTTTCTTCTGACCCTAAGCAAACTGGGACAGGAACCAACTCATGCTTTCAGCCAAAGATGTACCAAAAATACTAAAATAAGAAAGATCTAAGCTGTCCTAATTGTTGTCATGTTGCCTACTACTACAGAGCATTTATCAAAGTCCCTATTCAAGAGAAGTAATTAATTCCCTCACTTCATGGGATAACACTTATGCAACTCCAGAATTAGGGGGAAGGAAGGTAGTAAGGACATTCTAGAGACCTCTCAAGGCTACTGTAACGCGACTGGCATGAGCACCCGCTGTGGAAGACCCTGTCGGTGACCCCTGGTGACTCTGGTAGCCAAACCCACAAACAGAACGAAAACAGCTCGGGCCTAACACGCATTCGTCAACGGACAGGTAAGAATGACAGCAGTGGAGATTTCTCCCATACTGGTTTGTTCCTACCCACACAAAAAATTGGCAGTCCCCTCTTTAACCAGGTCTGCTCTATAACCCAGAAACACTAGATTATGAGAGAGCAGAAGTTCTTTCTTTAGGCTCTGTCCTCCTCTACCCCCAAAATAAAACACTGCCCACTTGCTTTTTTCAGCCAAAATTGACAGTAAAGTAAAGGCCTTATGGATTCTAATCTCTTAGGAGTTCAATGAAAGCATGCTGGGTAGAAGTGAGAGACACCAGAACTGCTCCAACAGAAAGAAAAACTGCTTATTAGACACAAGAGATTTTACAGGGGAAAGAAAGATTATTTTAAAACGCCTCCTACTTAATGCCAGGACAGCAGCTCTGAGAGGAGCTCTGGCAAGCAGGACACTCCCAATTCTGCCAGAGTTTGTCCTATCACCAGATCTAATCCACATTTCTCACTTCTACAACTTTTTAGTATACACTCAGAACCATTTGCACTTTACTTAAATTGTACTAAAGTTGTTAAATTCCAGTCAAGCGCCAAACAGCAGTGTTAGAGATGATGTCAGGGCAGAATCTGAGAAACACTGCAGCGGTCTCTCTGCTCCTCTTCAGCACAGCTGGGCTGGTTTCCCAACAAAGACCAGTTGCAATGGAACAGACGAAGAAATGGAAGAAGCATAACATGCAATGTCTTGCTGTGTTTTAATCCAAAAGCAGACATAAGCTCCCCACAGCAGTGTATGTCCATAAAGCACTACAAACAATCGAATCGTATGGGATCTACGCACAGGCACCTCCATCACCTTCTGCTGAAGCATATACTAACACTAATCCAAGAAGCTGTCAAACAGTATCTTAACAGAATCAAGAATTTTGTCTACTAAAAACCTAAACTTATTCTTGGCAGTAGGATGAACAGAATAGACATTCTTTTCATTTTATACAGATTTCTTGATATGCATAAATTGATTTAAAAGATTCCAACACAAACACCATTTAAAGCTAAATGAATCTGAGGCTGTCATTTTTTATTTTCTTAAGCTTTAGTTTTTATATGTGTTAAAAAAAAAGTACTGAAAAAACACCACTGCAAGCATCACTATAGCAACTGCAGCTCTTGAAGCTTCCTTGATGCAACACACTTAGATTCCAGATGGAACAAAATGCCATGTCTATCTTGCTTTTTATAAGGTGCCTCTCTCTCCCACAAAGCCTCCAAAGACTAGCAGGGACATCTGCCATAGAATTTGCTCTTGCAAAGACCACACAGACTTGGATAAATTCACCTATTTTCAGAGTTCTGAAAACAAATAAAACAATCAATATCATGGCATCTGTGCCCAAATGCCTGTGTGAAATGTCACTAGAACAAGAAAAGAATTACGCAAGGAATTTATCCAAGTCTCTTTAGAACCCAAAGGTTGACCTCATTAAAGTCAGTGGCACTTTTGCCACATATTTCAGCAGAGCTAGAATTCCACCCTTCACAGGAGATTGCTCTGGTAGTCCAGCTCTTTGACTCACTACACTGTATCCAGAGTATTTAATAACATTTCACCATACCTTTTGCTTATCAGTTCTGCCTAACTACCTCTATGCGATCTATAGAAATAGACGCAATCTGTAGAAAATAATAACAGCAATCTAAAAAAAAAAAAAGTACTACAGAGATTGTAAACTAATCCAGGGTTGTTTTACCTCTAGGAAAAGACAGAAGATTGGGATAAAAGCACCATTGGCTTATATTTTTTCTACAGCCAACCAGGGATGAATGACAGATCATTGTGAATTTTGTTCACTGGTTCCACTGTTCTGCATGAAATTCAGCATTATGGAAACAAGACAAACGAAAAGATCATTTCAGGTGCCACTATGAACTATAACTGACATTTTAATATTCTATTTAAAATTAACACTCCATCAAAATGCATCAGTTCTCCACTGGTATTCCCATTGCCAAGGACACATAGAAAAAAACCCAATGAAAATTCCTGACAGACTCTCTGGCTTGGCCCCTACTTTGAAAAACAATTAAGACAACATTCATCCAGCTCTTGTCTAATCCCTTTTTGAGTTGTCAGAAGCCATCCCTCAGTTCCAAGGTGAACTTCTGCTGTTTACTGCACCTTCCTTTTCACATTAGTTATATACTAGTAACATCATTATGCTCTAGAGATTCACCCTTTGTCCTCCAGTTCACATAAATGAAAACAAGTACCAATACATCAAAGAATACTCTCTCTAGTTCTTACCCTAAATTTCTGCTATAGCTGACAGATGGTTTGGTTCTTATGAGTAGAAGAAAAAAAACATTTCCTAGCTGACCCCAAAAACTTGGGCTTCCTTGGCACACCTCTCAAAGAATTCAAGAATAGGAAAACAGAGACAGCATGGATTCCCTTTCTGAAAAAAAAATAAATAATGGACGGAATCATACACATCAAGTAATTAATTAGTATTATCTGGGACATATTTGAAAAATACTACATAGAATGCACATTTGTATTTCCCTTCTAGAGCTCTGGGCCTTAACATTCAAAATAACCTCAGCTGCCCATTATCTGGAGTCACTGTAAAGTCTGTCTCTTGCAGTGAGAAACCTGACAGTCACTAGTAGGGAAAGTAAAACAAAAACGCTTAAGTTGCCATTGTCATTTGACAAATGTGTAAGAAGTAACTTTAATTTTTTTAATAATAATTTTGTAAACATTTTAAGTGAGGAAATGTCTGCAATTTCTAATGGATGTCCTATGACATCTAGTTAAGGTCTGAGAAAAAGTCCAAGCAGTATCAATATCTAACCTGCAAGCAATTAAGAGACTAGCAACAACGGCAGTAACAACTGGAAATATTTCTTAAATCGTTGTCTAAATTCTTGAATCAACTATCTAAACAAAAATTAGTTTCTAAATTATATCCACGGAGCTCTAGTTACTAAATACAAATCCAGACATGCAAATTTGATTACACATTTCTGGCACGCCATCGAGGCACAGAAAAATGCCACAAGTCTGCTGAACTTCAACGAGAGATGATTCAGATCATTATTATTCAGAATCTTTAAAACTGGATTTTTTTGGTGATCTAAGGAAGTTCAAGAAAATCACTTGTCACTTGTGGATATTTTGTGAAAAATCAAAACTACTTCCTTCTAACTATATCTTCTACTTTTATGTACAAAGATGGCATGGAGGACATAAAGCTGTAGAGCTCCCAGGTCACAAGAAATGGCTTGAAGGCCCTGCAGCATGATTTATATTACGTCAGGGAAAGCTACAACCTTCTAAACTATCAAACAGATATTTGAGATAAATGTGAAAGACATATGTAATTTTAAAGCCTAAAAAAAAGTCAACAACAAAAGCTTCTGTGATTATTTTTATTTTATTTGTACTTCATCCATTCCAGCATTACTAAACAAATAAGCTGCAGTAGTCAGTTATTGATACTGCTATCAATAACTGTTGAACATCTGTAGCATTAACATACCAAATATTCAAAGCAACTCACCTTTTCAGACCAGAAGGAAAAATCTGAGGTTTTCAGCTTGGTTAGCAATATTTCAAATTTTTATCTTTTGACTATGTTGTTTTAAATATTTGCAGAACTACCATTTCTTGTAAAAGAAATGCACAGAGTAATAGCCATCAGTATGCACTTCGCCCTCTGAGGCTAGCAACCCCCAGAAATTAAACCGATATTCTACAAGAAATTGTAATGAACTGCCTCTAGCCCAGGTATCGTCGATATGCCAGCTGATTAATCAGTGTTCATGCCTCTCTGCTCGTATTTCTCCCCATATTCCTACAACTTACTAGCAAAAGACAGGACCATCACACTGACTCAATGTCAGTTTGTGCAATCCTTACAGTAATTGTAAAGCCCTTTGAAAAAAAGCAAACAAGCAGCATATTTTCTTTCAGACAACATAGACGATTTATCTGCATTGTAAAACAAATGTTGTTTTAAAAGCTAACTGTAACCATCCAGCAGTACTGCCCTGCATTGCCCTGCTCCCAGTAATTAACAACATAGAATGGGACAGGCTGCCTCCCTCCCTCACAGCCAACCCAGCTAACTAAGGATGTGTACAGTTATCAGACAATACAGAACTATTCAGATCCCCATTCTGCCCTGCTTCTTCATGTCTCTATTAACTGATTTGCAGCTGTACAAACAGCAGTGTTTCACCAGCATACAGTCTCCTTCAGTACAATTTATCTCATTCAGTAGCACTCCATGAGCTTAACTAAGCCCAGCATCTGAAAAACAGCAGCAAATACCTCCAAGACATACTCCCTGCTATACAAAAAGATAACTACAGGTCTCAAACAAAAATTGCATGACACTCTGTCTACCGCATCTGCACAAAGGGGTTTTGCTGAAATCACAAGTCTGAGGGGCCCTGTGCTAGTTTTATGAATATTCTGACTCATTACCAGGTTCTGTTCTCAAATCAGAAAACAACTATACTTGGTACAAGCATCAACAAAAGCCACTATTTATTTCTTCAGGTAGAAGAGGTTTCCCTGTCTGCGCTAAGAATGTAATAATTTTCCTACATAAACTATTAAACTGATGAGGAGCCTGTAATTTCTAAAGAAAAGTCTGGAAAAGTGTTGGTTTTGTATTTGCAAAAGAAGTCAGCTAACATACCAGCAAATAGTACCTCTCCCAGCTGACAGCCCTGGCTGGCAGCTGGTTGTAACTCACTTTCATGCTTCGCCATGCCCCCCTGCAATTTTTTTGGGCACATCTGGGTAAAAATACGAGAGAAAGGCAGAAGAGACAGATCCAGACACATCCATGTAACATGCTCATCCAATCCACTGCTAAAACCAATTCACATCACAATGGCTCAGCTGCACTAAATTATTCTGGGTTTTCTTTGCACAGATATCTCAGGGCACAGTTTCGAATCTTAGTTGTTCAAAACATTCAGCAGGGTAGCACTTAAACAAAAAGCTTTTTATACTGGTGCTGCTTGGAACTACTGTGTTGTTTAGAAAGCCTTAAATCTTACCCAGATCAAAATCATAGGCTAAATACAGAAAGCAAAAAGTGGCATCAGAGTTGAAAATCCTTCTGTCTATCAAAACTTCATTTCAGAAAGCATTCTTTTTTGATCTCATAAAACACAGCTGCCTCAGTTACTGAATATTTCAGAAAAGTTACAAATTACCTGAAGTTTCCCCATAAATTATATAGAGAATATGCTCTTAATATTAGCATAAAATAGCTTCATGCCTTATAGAAATTATTATTTCAATCATTTATAGTTTAAGGAAAGGAATAGACTGAAATATTTATTTTTAGGAAATAATTTACAGCTCACAAAGAATGGGAAATGTGAAAATCAGACCATATTTTTCTACATCTTTAATGTACGCTATTTCTCATCTGATTTAGAACATAGCACAAGAGAAGTCAATTTTTTCTAAGAATACAGGAAGACCTTTGAACTTTCTGTTACAGTTACTGTGTCTCACTAATGCAAAGGAAAAAGGCTAGGACAGGAGGGGGAACACATTCAGCTTTTACAAGAACTAGCAGAAGTTACAGCCTAAGTTTATTTCCAAGAACTCAGCTAACCCCTTTAGCACAATAAAACACAGCAGCTGATGGGAGAAGCAGTCTTTTCTTTCTTCCCCTCCCTTTTTGAACTGCCTCTCTCTGCTGCTGAGGCTCCCTTACCCTGAATGCCTGGCTCTGGGCCAAGCTGCACTTAATGAGGTCCTGGCAACTCCCTGGCACTGCAGATGCCTCTCCAGCACCGGGAACAGCCTTCATCAAACAGAGAAAAACCACGGGCAAAGCTGCACCTGACAGCAGGGCTTTTACTTCCAAAATAAGAGAGACATTCTAGAATATCACATACCCCAGACTTGATCTGAGCTAATCCAATGTCATTTCAACTCTTCTCCAAGAAAGGCCAGTGCTAATACGTTATAACAATTAACAAAGTTTACATATAGTGCTGTTCAAGTCAGCTCACATTTGAGGCAAAAGAAACCCTTCTAGTTTAAATTGTTAGAAATCCAGCTACCTATTTAATATTTGTGGAAAAAAAATTAAAAAGTCAGTAGTAGTCCAGTTCTGATTTCTTTTCTAAGCATCACTGGTAGGGCAAATCACTATGACAGGAACCAAGTTCTACAAGACAGAAGGAAATTCTTCTTTTAAACAAGTAGCAAAGTCCTCAACTAAAGAAACCTCACAATAATACATTAGTGACACTACTCAATATAATTTGTTCAAGAATGTAATGTCCACTCATACTTCCACATGTTTAAAGTACAATAATTTTCATGCTTCATGTCCATATTTTAGATAATTTCCTCTTCTGACTGACTAAAAGCTTGTTTAAAAAAAAAAACTGCAGTACGACCTAACTATACAACAGACAGACGTTTCTCTGCTTTCAAGCTGTGCTACATTTAGGTTCAATTAAAAAAAAATTAGCCAGAATATAAGGAATTGTGCACAGAAAGTGCTCTCTCTTACCTAGTGATGGAACTGGATTTTCCTGCTTGGGTCAGGGTTTTATTTCTTTGGAAAGAAATATCACTTTTCTCTACAATAATTTGCAAACACTATGAAAATTATAAATTGAGTTTGACCTACTATCTTACAGGGTATAACCCAAATCCTTGCTAACAAGGCCCAGAACATTTCCTTTCAAAAAGATCACTGGCATACAGAAGACACCCTGCATGAAACCATATGTTCAGATCCCACTGGCAGCCAAGTTCCAGCTGAAAAGTGTAACTTTAGTAAATTACAAGCAATGAACCAACAAAGAAACCCATCTCCTCAGGCTCAATGCCAGCAATGTCCAAGCTCAAAACTAACACGTAGGAAGTTTATCCTACTGATACTTCCCCTTTATCAACTCATGTTGAAAGCAGTTCTCAGCCCAGGTCTTCCAGTCTTCACACATAAATTATATATACACAGTAAGTATACAGTGTTATCAAAGGCACTTACTCTTCAAAGCCTACAATAAAGACACGGCTACATTCTGGTTTGCAATATCTAATGAACATACCGAGTAAATCCTAGGTTAGGACTGGCACTTTCTCTCTCCAACCAAGCAAGCCTTGTCCAAATGGAGCAAGCCTTTCCCAAAGGTAAGGGAGAAGGTGGAGGAGGTCAGCTTGATCATGTACAACTGAACCGGGGAACCAGATTCATGCGTTTCACATTGTTGTTAAACAAATACAGCAAGAGACTGTACGTAATAAAAGATGCAGGTGAGCTTTAACTAGCACAAAGTGGAGTTGTAATAAATGTTAGAGGTAACACAAAATGTCTCCCCACAGCTGGAAGATGGAAGCGGGGTGCAGGTCTCTCCAGCTGACACTTGGCAAGAAGACTTTACTTCCTATGAAAGGCATTTCACAGCATGTTGTTCAAAGAAACACTGCATTTGGATAATCTTGCAAAGCCAAAACATTTAATTAAATACAGTAGTAACAGCACAAACAGAGTGTGGGAAATCTGAACAGCAAATAAAGGAGCACATGAGAGAGGGCAAAGGGTTCAAGACAAAGGATGCCAGAAGGCAGCAGATAAGAAGTCCATCCACCCAAAAGCGGTAAAGGACCATCCAGGTTACCATTGCTGTAATAATCCATTCCTAAATTAATCACAAATGATATTTCCATTTGTGCATAACACTGCTATCAGCCGAAATGTAAAACCACTTTTATACCTAAAAAATTATTCTGTGTATTCAACATCACTAATTTTAAACTGAATTGGCAACCCACCATACAGTACTGAATAAAAGGTTTGCACGAACACCATGATGTCACTTCATTAATTTCAGACTATGAAATATATACAAACTAACACCTGTGAAATGCAAAAGTAAGGATTTATATGTAAGGATATTTGAGAAGAGACACTGATTTTGCATAATCAACAGCATGGAGGAGATGGAAATGTTAGCTCTTAACAATATCCAGCAACCTGTAATTTAGTAAGCTGCTATCATGAAAAACCTGTTATTCCATTTATCATTTTCTCACCAAACTGGACTAAAATTTTAGTCTGGATTTAATTTAAATCTGCCTTTGTAACGGTGCAGCTGAACATAGTTCCATAATCACACCACTGAATATTTGCTATGCAGGCTATATTTTGAGAGAGACGAGGTGAAAGACCTTTTGTTTTAGATACACTGAAGTAGCCTTTGAATCTGACTGAGGGGCTGAAAGTGAAAAGGCAGCAACAATGCACACATCAGGGTAATGAAGCAGAAAAGCAGCAGGATCAGCAGCAGCAGAGTGAAGGAGCTGCGAGGAAACTGGACCTCCCCCACAGCAGGCAGGATGGCACCCAGTGCCTACGTGACAATACGGCTAAAAACCACACTGTACAGGTGAGGCTTCAGGTTGAGGCCAGCCACCTTCCAAGTCTTCCTTCTCCACAGGGCAATAGTGTGCTTTTGAAAACTGCAATTCTTATTTATTTGTACCACCGCTCTTTTGTAGCACACATCTGTTGTCTAATGTTTAACATGAAGTAGACAAAGAAGACACACAACACTGACCTTTCGGCATTTTTAATGTATGGGCAAAATGATCAGAAGACTTTTACTTTCAATATGAGACAAAAGGTTTTTCCCAATGACCCAACGCACATCATTGACAAGGATTATCCCGCTGGTTAAAAGGCATTTCAGCTGGCTGACTGCTCAGCCTGTTACATTACTTTCCCTCCAGCTATTCCCTTGGCACCAGTAACAGAGTACAATATTTTTGAAACCTTACACTTATGTTGCTTATGTTTTTTGGACAATTCCCAAAACTGACCAGATTCAAATGTTAGACACACAATCAGTGTGCTTCCAGTACAATTTTCTGGCTTCTAAACACCAGCAGCTTAGGACTCTCCAAGTCAGAAACTGCGGCATCTATAAATTCTTCTTCCACAGATTTTCATCATCCTGTTCTATCCTGCATGTCTATCAACTGTCTTTAAAAAGAAACTAATTCTAATGAATCACAGGTTTCATAGAAAAGCAACAATGTCCTTTACCAACTAAAACACAAATATGGATGTCAAGCAATTTGAAATTTTAAAAGCAATTCAATACCCTTTAATGTCATTAATTGATATTCTTTTGGGGAAGGCAATGCCATGAAATAGGTTGTGTTAAAAACAACAACACAACATTTTGCTTACAATGACCTCCTTCAACCTTGAAAAGATTTGCATCTTTTTCTAGGGTTGGAATAGACAATTACAGCCTTAGTACATGTAAGCTCCTGTTAAAAATGTCTGTAATTCACTCCCAAAATAATTTGTTTACCAAGTCACATTAAAAAAAAAAGAATTATCCAACTGTATAAAAGTCCATTACAAAAGATTACTTTATACAAAAGCAATTAAGCACCAAGAAAAATCTGACTTATGCAAATCCATGAACATATGATAAATTTATCATGAACATAAGATAAATGTCTTGGTTTGGTTTAACATTCAAGACCAGTATTCAGCAGAACATAAGCATATCCTTAACTTTGTGCTTAACATTAAGGAGTTGTTAATTTTCCGCTGCGTGTGCCCCAAGGAATTATGATTTTGAACCTGATATTTAGCAAGATTCCAGTAATCACTAATGATTACTGTGATAAAGTCAGTACTCTGTTTTACTTCACTTTTGTAACTCACACTAATATCTCTAAATTCACAGAACTGTCTAGCAACAAGTATCACTCCCATATTTTCTTCACAAATGCAAATAACTTTGTTAAAATCTCAAGTTCTTAGGATATTACTTGCTGAACCTTCTGTATGTAACAGCTTATCCAAACGTGATGTAAACCCAGAGTAACAGCTTGTGTCCATAAGGCATCTATTGGTTTACAAAATCATACAAAAAAGGAGCAGAAGAAATAGGAATGGCAAAAAAACCAGTCACAATCAACTCTTCAGTAGGAAATCTTTAAATGATAAATTGGTTAAGAATAAGCTTATATAAAATTGGACTGTTTGATTTAAACAAGTAGGTTTCTTTAGAACAGCAACAATATTATCTTTTTTCATCACCTATCACTTTAAAAGACATCAAATACAATTCATTAGTCAGAAACAGTTCATCAGACCTCTGTAAATTTGCTGTTTAAATGTCTCCTACTATCTCTTACTATCTCTCCCACTTTATTCTAGAAGTCTTTCAAAAGCAATCTATGTCCCCAGTACACTTCTTAGCAAATAATTATGCACATAATTTATATATATTTATTATTTACACTTTCTTATTATCTTCAGTAACCAAAGGTTCACAAAACCAAAAAGTTTAAAAAGCCTTTATCCTCCTGCTTCCAGGGATTAGCATATTTAAGCATTCTAGGGAGGCCCGCCTGAAACAAAAGAGAAGGGCTGGGAAGCACCACAAAGCAATGCTTCTCAACTAGAAATGGATCCTTTAAAAATCAAACAAAAGAAAAAAAACACCAAACACTTACCCATTCCCACCACTTGCTATTTACCCAGTGACAGAAAGAGTCAAAAAAAAAAAAAAATCACTGCAGAAATTCAAAAGATGATAACAAGAAAGTCAGTGTACCACACACAACCAGATCAAACGCACTCAGTTCCTTTTTCCCTGCTGCCCCAAAGCTCACTAAAAAGCGCAACATAGTCAAGTCCTAAACAAGCCTCCTTCTCCCATAGATCAAGGAAACTACCAATGGGAATAGAGGATGAAAGAAAGAAAGCTCCCTCTCTTTAGAGAAGAGGTTCCCAAAACATCAACCCTCAAGTCAAGCTTTTAATTGAGGCAATGCAGTTTTAAATTGTTTAATACATTTTTTACACATCAGTTGTGAACTACTGACTTGCTCGTGCTCCATGGACCACTTGTGGTTAGACAAAGATTTTTTTTCTAATCAGCTGCTCAATAACTCTAGACAACCCTGTTATTCAGTAATCCAGGAATAATTCTCTCTTTCTCTCCCGGGGCCATTACACTGCCTCTTAAACCAAACTGAAGTAGGATTAGCACGATTTTGCTTTTTGCCTTCCCATTCCTTATAGCTGTTTCTCTTGAGTCAGAGCTGACACTCATGAAACTACAGTGAAACAATTCAGAGAGACGACCTGGGGAAAAAACAAACTAGGGGAGCAAGGGGAGGCTAGTTTTGGAACGTCAGTTCTCTGAAGGGCCTCACTGCCTACTGAAGCACTGGTGCCACCATCGGGGAGAAGGCAAGGCCAACTGGCTGGCAGGGCAGATGGAGGCAGGTGGAAGTCAAAAAAGGTGGTCCCTGGCAGCTCGAGGTTTAGACCAACTTCAGCCACCCCAGAACTGCACCCTAGGCTTCACTGCTTCCTTCAAAAGCAAATCAAACATGTAACAATTCTACAAATGCAAAGAAATCAATACTTGGGAGCCAGTGGTCAGATGACTGAAATAGAAATTCGTGTTCGCCAAATTCTGACTGGAGGAGTCTTAGAAAACAGAGCGAATCGCCATTGTCAGCTGATTGTTTCAGTATCCCACTGTGTGATACCATCTACACTTCTAAGAGTTAAAACCAGTATCTTTTTCATGAGGAAACTATTCTCAAAATCATTGACCTTATTGTCACAGTGGTTTTATGGGAGTTTTACAGAAATTTAAGCTGTAACCTTGTCCTATATTGAGTAATTACAGTATAGAACCATATAAAGAAGAGTAAACTACTAAACCTTTGCAGAGTAAATTCCACAGCACTTCATTCTTCGACCTCTGTGGAGCTGAAAGGCAACACCACCTATTCCACAGCAGCCTATTGGCGAGTATGTCTACCAACAGATGAAGAAATGTCTAATTTCCTCTTAAAGAAATGTGAAATAGGAAGAATCTGCTATGTTACTGATATCACTTCAGTACACAAAACCTTCACGTGGCTTAATTCTTTTGAAGTGCTTCAATGTATTTTTGATAGCTCAGTGAATGGACTTGTGGGTAGTCAATTTGCATGTATTTTGATAGAATATGCAAAGGGGTTCTCTGAAGATCCCTTCAAATAAACTACAGAGAAAACACTCACTGTTTCACAAACTATGAATGACAGAAGCTGTCCCAGAGAAATTAGACACCCATACACTCTCCGCATTAAAATTTAATTTGATTATTTGCTAGCAATGTGATTTCCTTCCTGAAAACCATTTTACACTCATTTCTGACAAGCCTCTAGAAACCCCTAGAAGCCAAGCAAAAAGTAGATAAATTTAGCATAATTATGTGTTTGAAAACAAAATTTATTTGTGCGGGAAAAAAAAAAAAAAACCTACACCAAAATACTCAAAACCAGATCCAGACTGTTGGGCAACCATCAGTCAAGCTGAAAAGAAAAATCAGGGATGGGCCCGCTAGTTATAGGTGCCTGGATTCTCCCCAAATCTTATAACTCGCCAGTTTGGGCCTTTTCGGACTTCCTATTCCCATACAGCTTCCTGCGTGTAATTACTTCACACAGACATTTCCGAGCCATTTCTTAGCGCTAAATCTGTTACTTCCTTCTTTGTGCTGACCCTGAGTACCTTCACTCCTAATGACCTGGACAAATACCAGTGGACTTTGGAAGTTCAAGTGCTGCCAATAATCAGACTTGTGTTTTCTTATACACAAGCATCCATGAAATTCAAGACTACTTGTGTTGTAGACCAATGCAAACACCTCAGGTCTTCCTCCAAGATAAGGTAAAAGCACTGTGAAGAGGGAGAGTTTCAAACAGAGCTGATGTATAAAGACAGATTACAAAGCAAGACAAGTGGCACTGTATCACAACAAAATGACCTAAAGTACTTTTATGAGAATGAACTTCTACAGTAATGAAAGATAAAAAGGTGTTTGATCACTCAAAACATCTTTTCAATCTGCTTAACATAAATGGCTACTAAAATATGAAAAAATAAGCAGCTAAATATTTCAGCTTGGAAGGCTGATTAATGTAGAGTAAGGAAATTCAGATTTGAAGATTAGCTGTTATAGGAAAAATACATAGCACCTGATGCACTTTTTTCTGTAAGTCTTAAAAAATTGTGTCTTATGAACTTAAATCATTAATCACCTGGACCTTGCACTACTAAGCATTTATTTTATCTCCTTACACCTTGTAAACCATTTCACACATCACATCAACACTAAATTATTCTACAAAATTCTACAATAAGTTTCACATTTGAAATGTTTGGTTATAACATTACATTCTACATTGTTAAAATCATTCATCTTGTATCCAGAGGAATCATCCTTTACAAACAGACATACATTATGTCTGTCCGTGTGAGGCATGTTTTATGGGGTGAGTTTAGAGAGCCAGCTACGAAACTTTGGTCCAAAAACATGAAAGAAGAAATACAGCCCACTGGCAGCAAAGGAAGCGTCACAGGCACTTTAAATTTGAAATAGGATATGGATGTGTGTTATCAGGGAACCTAGCCACTTGCAGAATCTAAGTACATACACAGATACTGTTTCAATACCTAGCAGCCATGAAGTTCCTAAATAAATACAGTAAGCAGGCTGAGCTAAGTTATTCTTAGAATAACTGCCAGTAACACTGCAAATTTCAAAGCACAGTGGAAAGCACTGCACACTCCCACTAGTTAACAAGTGTTGGAGCTGACCCACAGCAGAAGCCCCCAGGAGCGGCTGTAACTCACCAGTCCAGCAGAAAACTAGGTCAGTAGCCCCACTAAACTACTCACATTTCAATGCCAGGCTAATGACTTAAAGCTGCTTAATGAGGAGTTCCAGATGAGTACAAAGAAGAGGAAGGAATACATAGCTACGAGTAAGAGATAAGCTGGAAGAGAGAGATAGTCTCATGGACTGCTGCTGTAGAAGGATGACTAAATCATCAGCTCCAGGTCTTCTGTCCGGCTCCTGAAGACCCTTGCTGGGATGCAACAAATAACTGGTGATAAGTAAGAAAAGAATAAGTACTCTTCTGCCTTTCCCTACCTCAAAGGGCACCTACTGACTAAACCTCAGCTATCATCACTTGCAGATATTTCCTAAAAAGCAACCCTGTACAAAAATCAAATTCTGTACTATTATTTCTATTTGCCGTGAAATGAAAA
>VZTO01001223.1:1427-71789 GCA_013400615.1 Syrrhaptes paradoxus | reverse complement strand
TGCTTCAAATGTCTGGTTTTAAGAGACAATGGCTAACTTATATTTGTATTCAGTAGTATTTAGACAATTACATCAACAAACAAAAATTGTCAGATACAATGTATTTTTAATTAATATATTGCTTCTCTGCAGATTCTAGTGTGTTTGGTACCAAACAAAACTACATATGAGGGAAACAGCTGAGAGGAGGAGTGTGGCATGCCAGAGATGGGTAATTATGCACAAACTGTGTGAATATGTCAGGCTAACATCAAAAGTCAACTACTTTGATTTAATAAGAAATTTACAAAGACTTTAAGCAGAAGACAATTCCTCTCTGTCCAACCTTTTCCAGCAACTAAACATTTTTTATATGCTTAAAGAGGGCTTTACTACATAGCTCTTGTGAGGAGGATTCATTCTTCACACCAGTCTAGCGCCTAGACCTTCAGCCATTCAACCACACAGGGAAATTAGGAAGGAAAAAAGTTTATCTCCAATTATGTTATCAGCATTCTTGCACTTCACTAGCAATTATTGTGCTTCCAAGCAGTAAATTACTGAAATAACCTTTTCTGTTATGGATGTCTTATATTTTCATCTATGAACCAATACTATAGCATTTTCATCCACCATTCATCTGTATCCCACAACTAATTTTGATACTTTTAATTCTACTGTACTTTTTCATTAATACAGTTTGAAATCTGCACCTACTTAACGCGTTTCTTCCACAGTAAAGACACTATAGTTCAGTGTCCATGGGCCATTCATAATGGTTGTAATATGGCAATAGTGTAAGGTTAAGGTAGCATATTTTAATTCAGGAATTTAATAACACTACATCCTCCTTTTTGAAACTTGGATGCTAAGAGTTCCAACTGTCGAAAGATTACTTTAAAAAGTTGTCTTCTAATGCCAAAGTCACTGATTTTAAGACCATAATCATCCTGCTCTCTCTTTCACAATAAGCTTTAAGAAAACTTACAAAGCTTACTATTAGCAAAAATAATGGCTGTTACAAACAGGAAGGGAATGGAAATCAGTTGATTACAAAAAAATAACCAGAACTACCTTAAAGTTTTGTCACAGTATATATAGCTTAAAATTCACCAAACTGCACTGAGAAATTGGCAATATCCAACTAAACCCATATAATCCACTGTCATTGATTCTCAGATAGTAGCCCACTGGATTCCCTCACAATAAATTCACTACCTCAGAAGTGAAAAACTAATAGCTCCAGAAAAGGTTAACAGAAAATGTTCTTAGGGTTTCATATGCTTATTTAAATATCCTTTATGTCTAGGAGTTTCTTAAATCTACAGGGAAGGCAGGGCTCGGAATAATTTTACATATACTAGTATTAGACACCAGAACTTGCCAGCAACATAACTGGATAATGCTAAGGTTCAAATTACCTCTTCTCTCTCCTACGCAGGCAGAACAGGCATTTGGAGAACATCTGACAGAAGAGAGAAAAAAAAGTGAAAACATAAAGGAAATACACAAAGATGAACAAAAGGAAATAAGAGTAATGAAATTTCAGCAATATGCTCACGTCCCTACACTTTTTTTCTTGCAATAAAAGACCAAGGATACTCTCTATCAAAAGAGAACACACACACACACAAACACACAAAAAGGATAGGGAATGTTCCAGTTTACTGCTGCTTCTAGGAAATGGAGTGAAAGCACGTCAGACTATAGACACTTGGATTTGCTAATTTAGAAATAGATACAGCTTCAGATTATAAATTCACCTTCCTCTAAAATAAGGAACATCCACCACATGCCTACCAAATAAGCACCACATTTTTGCTGAATCATTAGAATATATTCACATAGTCGGGCAATTGTACACACTACCAAAAAAAACTATTTAGGCATTTGTTCAACTGTCTTAGCTGTTTAATAAACTTCACAGAAGCAGCTCAATCTAAGAGGATGAGTGGATAATACAAAACAATAGATATTTTGAATCTATGGCCTGCCTGGGGGTATCAGAATTCAAAGAGCAATAAGGTAAAACACAAGGTAACACACTCCAAAATATATTTCAAATGAAAATGTTTTTTCTTTTGAACTATTTGTATAGAATTTAAACTGAGCAGTTAACAGTGGTAACAAATTAATAAATGCATTTCTAAACCTAAAACCAAAATTTAATGAAAAAGCTAGTGCTCTAATATTTGTATGTTTTGCAATAAAATCACCACTTCCCAGAACTCTTCTCTGTAAGCATAGTTTTAATAGGTACAATGCTTTCACAGCCAGCTTTCAATTATGAGATGTCTCAAAAAAACATCAGTTTGAGATAGTAATGAAGGAAACCTGAAATGGTGAAGTGGACGACAATGCACCAGGAGCGAGCAAACCAAAGATCTGTTCCTCTTTGCTGGTGGCATCCTAAGCAACAGCTAGATACTTCATCTCACTATGGTCCTCCTTCCATCCACTGCCTATACAGTTTGTAAGTACTCTGATGCTTTTCCTCGCTACAATCAGTTAGGCCTCAGTGCTTTTTTTCTTTTCTCTTTTAAGCATCGGTACTGCAATGATCCATGGTGTGCACAGCACAAGTTCTCAAAACACAACTGGTGTCTCAGAACAGAAAATCCAGGGAATTAGACTTGTCTCCAGCTCCCAAGAAAAAATAACATTTATGGCAACTTAGACAATTGCTTAGAGGGCAAAGGCAGCTATTTTTAACTAGTTTTTGCTTAGTGGCTGCACTTGAGGGAGGCTCCCATTTCCTTTCTTCAACTTATGTAGCAGCCATAACTACTATTTCCTTTTCCCTCAGCTGTTTTTACTAAATTATCTAGGCTTGTAGCTTGCAACAACGCACTGTCTTCAATACTGTCACAGGTTCAAAGCAAAAGTCCAATACTGCTGCCAAACCAACTTCTGCCCTGAGGGGCAGCAGGCAACTTTACCTTTGAATGCATCTATTTCTGTTCCACACAGAAATAGCAAGCCTGAATTAGGTAAGGCCCTGAACATGAACCAGCAGGCCAGTCAAGGGATCCAGATTTAAGCTGCTGGTGCTCACTAGTAAGTGTAAAAGGGGTGCAGCACTCACACAAACATATTTTGATCATGCTGTTACAGCACTGCTACTTGGTGTGATTATTTGCACTTGAGGCAATTTAACTCAAGCACGGGAATCTACAGAGATAGGCAGCACTATCCGATTTGTCAGCTCCTGATGACCAAAAGCAAATATTTGGTGGATCATTAAAGAGGAATTTAAGAGCTTCTCTCCAAGAGTATCATTGCTAAAGACCTAGTTAACTCCGGCTCTGGTTTAATTCTGTTTATTTTAAAGCTATGAGAGGTTTATTATCATATGCTAAACCAAGTCGTCTGCACTCCTGAATAGAATCAGATAAGTGCTACAGCATGCCAAGTATGGGACAGAAGAGAGGAACTCTGTCTTTTTCCTCAAACGGAGACATTTGAGATGAGGACAGTCTTTGTATTCACATTTGTATACATTTGGTGAATAAAAACCGGAAGGATAGGAAGGGCAGAGTAAGAAAGGCTACAGCAGTTCTAAGCCAGCTTCCAAAGCCTGATCTCACCAGTCTTGCACAATACAACTCTAAACACAAAGATGAGAATTCAAAATAATTCTAGCAGAACTACAAGGAACGGTATCCGCTATCACACTAAGGACCAGATACAGCTCTCCAGGAGAGCACAATTATTTTCTTTTCAATGGTCACACCCTACCTCCCCCTCAATACAGTAGTTAACAACACTGAGAGTAATTTTGGTTTTCTTCTGCACACAGTGAAAAAAAATACTACCAGCTGGCCCTTCAAAAGTCCTGGAACCCTCTTATAAAATGCACTATAAGAGAAATAGTTTGGAAATCTGTGGCATGGATCCTGTATATTCCCCAAAGACTGGAATAGCCCTTCACACAATTTTACCCTAACTGCCCCCCTCCCCAGGTTCTAACCAAAGCTTCATATGATTCTTCTGAAAGCCTTATTTAAATATTTATCTGAAATTGCTTCCTTAATTACTCACTCAAGCCCATGCATGTTTAAAAGACTTTTAGTAGATGAGCCACCTCCCATGGGCTACACTGAGCCAAGTTTACGGAGGTGATCACTGCCCTTTACTGCCTCTAATCTCACCCCACTGCATTTCCCCCAGAAACAATTAAATATTCACAAAGGATCTGTCATCTGTCAGTCAAGATTCTCAAAGTTTGTGTTTTGCAAGACAAAAGTAGAAAAATAAAAGGGCCCCACTTTTAGAAAGCATACCGGAAGAGCTAAGCATTCCTTTAGGGAAGAATAAACTTCAGTCTTTTCCACTTCCTTTATGCATCCCAGCTGATCCAAGCACTTATCAAAGATCTCTTTTTAGTAACATGATACAACTCGTTTCTTTGCATTAAAGTGAAGAAATGCATAAAACAGGAATGTTCAAATTTAAATGCAAACGTCTTTTTTACAATAACTGAAATAAGGGGAATAAGTGAAAACGAAGGGAGAATATCAAGAAAGCAGCACACACGAAGAATCACCTGCAAATTGGGGGATATAGCATCCAAGGGGAAGAGAGAAGCAGGAAGGTCTGCAACTGCAAACATCTGTTCTCTGCAAGAACTTGAAATTACCTCCTTTTCCACCAAATGACACAGAGATCCTGCAGAGAAAAATACTTTATAAAAACTATCACAATCATGCACAAAGCAGCTGAATTAAGGTCAAATAGCTATAATGACTTTTTTTTTTAAATTACTGATTTAATGTCTGTTTTTAAGCTCTGTTTTTACGTAAACCTCGTTTTGCTAGTGAAAACAAAACTATAGAATTATGTTCATCCTCTGCTAAATACAATATTTGCAGCTTCCCTTCTTTAAGTGCTCCACTTGGATCTTGAACTGCAGAAAGATTATCATCTCTTGCTTAAGCAGAACAATTGACAAAGGAGAAGGAATGATGTCCACAAAGCCAGATAAAATAAAACATGAAATTACAGTGTGAATTTACTGAATTTGTCCTGCAGCAACTCTGGATATGCATGCTCACAACTTCTTTCCAAGAGCTACCTTATACTTATTGCAGGTAAGGAGTATATGCACCCGGGCAACCAAAGCAAAGCAGTTGGCAAACTATTTAATTTCCATCCAAACTGACCCTGTTCCTTTACATCTCTTTGTTCATGAGTTCTTAAAATTTATCCTCAAGCTGTCAAGGTCTATCCCACTGCTGTGCCTCCTATGCTATCAGGGGCACCTGCAACTCACTGTTTGTCTACACATCAACACGAAAACTTGAAAATACCTTTCCACACTTTCCTCAATGGGAAACTCCTCCATTTTTCCCCTCAGCAGTCCTCCCCAACTAATTCTCGTAGTGTCTACATAGAAATCAAGCTAACAAATCCAGCAGAAGTAATTAAACTGGGCTCAGCTTGTGCTACATTACACTTTACCTTTGAGTTTTGATATGCCCTAGAAATAGACACATCCCCTTTAAAAAAAAAAAATAAATAAAAAAACAACAAAAAAACCCACCCTTTCCTTGGAAACCTTCTTTGAAAAACTCAAAGCTCACTCTACTACTCTTCAATTAAAGGCAGGAGTTGAGTCTCCAATAGTGTTTCCTAATACTTTTTGCTATAAATGTGTATTTCAAACTTCCTCCCACCTCAAATAGATAACAAGCTTTTCCTTCAATCAAATATAATTAACTGTACAGCACTTCACTAAACCATTTCTTTTAAAAACCACCACCCCTATGAAATGAGAAGAAACCAACATTCTGCAATGCAGACAGCATCCTTTCAAGTCAAGACCTTTAACTCTAGGAAGAGTATTGCTGGTGATGGCACTGAGCTCCCAACTTGCCTTTTCTGTGTGCCCACCACAGCACATTCTTTGCTGCAAGGTCACTTTTAAGAAGGTGATTAGCCTTCCTTGTTTGGTATAGAAGGAATGATGCTCTCCTGCCTGTCTAGACTGAAGCTTGATGGAATGCAGTTACCTTTGCACCTCGCATTCCCACACCTCACAGAAGTGAGGCAAGTACCGGTGTTATCAATTAAGCACTGAAACTAACTGCTTTATGCAATTGCCACAAAGGAATTTACTATCAGATTCCATCACATACATCATCCTCATTTCTTATTATATATTTCAGCTAAAAGTAATAACTGTTTGTATGTGGCATTCCTAGATTATTTTAAACTATTTAGCTGCAATTATATGTTGAAAGCACATGTAACATAAAGGTAAATTCATTACATGCTTACTCCAACCATCCTAAAAAGAATAATAAAACCAAGGGTGGAGAAAGGTGGGGAAATTTAGGAAAAGAATTAAGACATAAAAACCTTGTCCTCTAATAACACTGGTAAACATCCAGCCAGGATGTCTAGTTTTATCTAGAGAAGCAAGGATATTGCATTAGGCTTATTTCTCAGTGTTTCCTTGATAGTCTCACTCAAATTCCTGATCGCCAAAATCTGTGTCAAGTTCAAAGAACTAACTGTAATTTGTGTAAATTAATAAAGTATTCAGAACACTGGAATATTAAAAAGCCTCGTGGGATTACACCAGCTTCTTGTATAATAAGCATTTGAAAACAGAATATACTGAACTTCATTGTCCCAAAGTGATTCTGGTTTTAAGCCTATAGCATGAACACAAAAATATGGAAAAAAAGCAATGTTGAGAGGCTCATAACTGGCATCACTTCAGCACAGAAAGGGAAAAGTGACTTATCTAAATTTCTATTTAAACACAGAATATTCACACAAATTTTCATTCCCCCGTCAGTAATCAGATACAGAAGACAAGTTAGCTGATACAGTAAGAAGTTCAGTATTTAGAGTTATCTTGATTAAATTCAACTCAAGCCTGGCTAAAGGCTGTTGACATCTTTTGTTTGGTTTTTATTTTGCATTATATGCATGACCATATTGCAGAAGATTGGAAGTGATATGTAACAGCGTCATTAAATGTATGTCAAATCCTGGTGTCTGAAAACTATGGATTTAACTACGTTTTAAAATTTGAAGTTGGTAGAAAAGATACCATATGCACAACAAATACATGAAACCTGCCACCAAAGAGGAGCCGTATCTCTTCTTGTTAGTCATAAAGCAACATTAAAACATAGGTACCATATGTAAAACTCCATACCCATTCAATCACTTAAATTAAGCATTACCTAAGACACTGCAGTGATTTTCACAAATATTTAACAACAATTTTATGAATGATTAATCCTAACCAAATGCAAGGAGGCAAAGTCATTAAAAGGACTGAGGTTCTATGCAAATCCTTATTTCAGTTAGTAAAACTGTAGATTATTCAGGTTCTATGTATAAAAATATGCTCAGTAAAGTTTTCCATTATTTGGCACATTGAAATGTTTTTTAGAAGTTAAATTTTAAGGTTTTATCTGTTTCTTTACACTCCCAGCAGTTCAAACAAAATCTTGTTGCTGCTATTTTTAATGGGTAGTGGCTACGCACAGTGCAGTTCAGATACAATTCTGGAGAACATATTCTGGATTTACTGGCAATTCCAGATTCTTTCTCACTCAGCTAGTGCAACCTTCTTTCTGCAGCAAGACGTACAGAAGGAGTAATAGTGTAACACACATTGCCCTATGTGCTACCACAATTCACCATTCTTCCCAATCGGTCCCCCAATTTTTAATGAGAATCTTGATTAACTGTGGAGCTTTTTGACTTTTCTGCCTACCTTCTTCCCTCATTATTGGATCACCAATTCCGTTCACGGTCTTGTTCACACAATTTTAAAAGCCCACTCTTTATTCCTCTGCATGACTTACTATGTTCTCGGCTCAGCTCTTTTGTTAATAACCCTTTTCCCACCCTTCCAAAACCAGTTGAGAAAATCAAGTTGTTGTCCATGATATAATTTTGACAATATCTGCCTCCTTTTGCAGACCTTCATTTGCTTCAAGATAAAGGACTTTGTTTTGATGCATGCTTCGAAGTACATGACATCTGAATAGCTGCTTTCACATTTAACTCTTCCATTCCTCAGCAGGATACAATTCAACATCCCTTTTACTGTATCCCCTCTTAAATGCCTCCAGATCTCTTCAGTGAAGTGACTTCTACTCAGAATATGCTTATCAGTCTCATATATTATGGCACTATTTAATATTATTATTATTCAAGAGTTTTAGGACCTCACTGTTTTGGTTTGGTTTGTTTTTAGGGGTTCTTTTGCCTGCACACAAGAAAGGGAGAAGAAAATATTCTTGTATTCTCAAAGTGAAACCATGAATTTGTTCAAGTTATTAGATTATTATTGTATCACTAGCCTTCCTTTTTTTACACACCTTCTCCCCATTTACTACATTGTGTCATATTTGGACTGCATATTCCTGCTCACAGAGGCCACATCTTCCATTTTAAGTAGCGTCTGTAAACAGATTAGTAAAATAATAATTAGGGTTTTATTTGTTTCGCACACAAACATTCTATTCCACTACTTCTTAAAATAAGGGAAGCTAAATTTGCTGACAGCTTCATTAATGGTACTACTTCTCTGACAGGAAACAATAAAAGCAAAGAAAGTGTCTCTATTTGCCATTTAAGATATCTCTAAGTTTGTACTGAAAAATTCAGGAAAAAATATTTGCTAGATTTTAAATTCTTAGATAAAACAATGTTAAACAACTGTGGCCAAATAATTGTGTTCTGCTGCAACCCCATTAACTACTACAGACTAAATTTAACTAAAATTTAATTAGGCCAGATTCATCTTAGTATAACTAAAAGAGAAACTAACAGGTCCTAGTAGAATCTGGATGTAATTAAGAAGTGTAAAGTTTGCCAGTCACAGAAAATAAGCTGTTTATAAGGACTTTTTAGAAATTAAGAACACCAAGCAAGCAGCTAATTTCCTAATATTAAAATATTAGGTTTTAGCAATGAAGCAGATTAGTATGCTCAAATTTTGGTAACATACTGAGTACATAATGATATATATACACACACACACACATATATACGTATTACAAGTCATCTTCACTACATCTATGCAATACACACCAGAATCAGGGATTTGCATATGTTCTGTATATAGAAGTTTACAGCGAGATCCAAATACTGCTGCAGTGCGCATGAGAAATTATTTACCCTACTGTTTCCACATTATTTTTTCACTCATTTAGAGTCACAGAGTCATTCATCCCAGCCTGCAAAGCAGAGCAAGAATAGCACAGAACACTGGAACAAGTTCTTCCACTTCCCAGCCGAGTCCTGCTCAAATACCAGCAGCAAGCCCTGCGAGACAGGAGTGTGCACCCTGACCCAGCGCCTGTCTCCTGTTGCAGCGGGCAGAGCCCAGGCCCGGGTGGCTATTTCAATCATGGCAGCTGCTCCGGCTGCAGCTCCCTGGCCCGGGCCATTACAGATAGAAATAAAGGAAAAGAACTTCAAACATGCAAACACAAGAAACCGACACCACAGTGGCATCCAGACAAACTTCATTACAGGGTTCCTTTTATCCTTCTCTGATTGCAACTGAAATTATTTTAATACAGAAAGATTGTTCTTGGGCTAAGTGCTTGCTTTGCATATATATGGTGGAGCTACAGTCTAACTAAAAAGATAGGTGCTACAATTTTCCTACAAAAATTTTCATTTTCTTCAGCTTACTATACTGGCTCTACATATCATTCGTATCTCAGACAGGTAAATATAATGGAAACTTATATTTAAGAACAGATACTCATAAAAAACAAACTAATCTTCAGCTAGGAAGGTCCCTCGTCTACAAATAAATACTGAAAAATATTTTCTAGTGCTTAGGTTTTAAACAATAAAAGGACTGGCAAAGTTCACAGCATACAGCACACACCTACAGTGTATGTATGGTATGTCCGCACCAAGATTTTTGCAACTTAGAAGGTATAGGAACACAAAGCCCCCCAACTAAATCAGCCTCACTGACTTCTCTCTGAAGGACAGCACCAGAAGCAAGGATTAATTTTCAAGTACGTTCAGCAACAAACTAACCACAAAAGAACCATGCCATTGCTAACAAAAGCAAACATTTTTTATCAGTGGACAACTAAACATACCACTGAAAGTTCATTTATTTAATGCAATCATTACTATAGAAAATAGCTTGAACACTAACACAACACATTATTTTTCCTGATACATATTTGTCAAGTCTAACAAATTTCAGAATAGAAAAGGACTGTGGATTAGCTTAAATTCTTGGAAAACCTAATTAAGACTCTCTAATGTGGATGGTCTAGGAGTTTTGTTCCAAGTGTGTGCACCCATGCTGCTTTAGTTGCAGAAATAAAATGTTTGATTTTTAACAGAAACAAAACCAAACTGAGTAAGTCTGATAAGGCAAAAGCAAGACCAGTAGAGCATGTTTAGCCAGTCATTCCTGTCACTGAACTACATTAAAGCCTCTCACACCAGGTGAACCCGACCTTTGTGACTTATGTCGAGGGAAATGTAGTTCATGCCAAGAATGACAAGCTTGAGAGATGACACTGCCAATGCCTGATACTTTGATATTAAGTACTGTATTCTCTAATATATAAGTTAAGGAGCCCAATTAGCAATACATGACCCATGATTGTACTTTCAGTCATCTCACTCAAAAAAAAAAAAAAAAAAGAAAAAAAAAAGCCCCTTGCTCATATTTTCTTACATCCTCAAAATAGAAAAAGTATATATAGTACAACACAGAGAATAAATGTAGTATCAGCTTTGGCTAAACGTAGTGGTAAGAGCTGCTGTGCACCAATGCTAGCATTACCTAGCCCACTTGCCGGTAACAGTCAGTACAGCAGCTGGGAGGTTCACTATATCCCAGGCTGTGTCATTGTCTGCCACATACTCCAACCCACAAGGTGACAGTACATGCCTTTCCATTAGGCCTGCTTAACACAAATAATAAAACTATTTTTCATGTACTTCACAGGTTAAAGCAAGTATAATACATATCAAAAACATTCGAAGGGACCACAGGAAAAGCAGAAGTTACAGTACTGTTGAAGAAGATCATGAGGAAGTTCAACGTGTGGGATAACTGAACTAAAGCTAACTGTACACACAGGTGTCACGGTTTAACCCCAGCCAGCAGTAAGCACCACGCAGCTGCTCGCTCACACCCCCCACGGGGGGATGGGGGAGAGAATCAGAGGAAAAAGGTAAGAAAAGTTGTGAGTTACGAACAGTTAAATGACTGCAATAAAATAAAATTAAAATACTAATAATACTAATGATAATAATAATAACAAATTGTAATGAGAAGGAAAACAACAAAAACAAAACCCAAGAAAAACAAGTGATGTACCTGCTCACCACCTACCAATCAACATCCAGCTAGTCCCTGAGCAGCCACCATGCTTCACAGCCAACTCCCCTAGCTTATACTGAGCATGACATTTTATAATATGGAATATCGCCTTCGGCCAGTTGGGGTCAGCTGTCCCAGCTGTGTCTCATCCCAGCTTCTTGTAGAGAAGACACTGGGAGGACAGGGGCAGTACGAGAAGCTGAGAAAGTCCTTGGCTTAATGTAAGCAGTGCTTGGCAACAACTTAAAACATCAGCGTGTTATCAACATTGTTCTCAGCACAAATCCAAAAACATAGCCTCATGCTACCTACTACAAAGAAAATTAACTCCATCCCAGACAAAACCAGCACAACAAGATAGTCAATTAAATCCAGTTTTGAAAGTGTGAAAAACAATGCATACCATAAACTGCAAGTTACTCATGCACACCGTGAAGTTTTACATGGATGACAGTCATTCAGTAAAGTGATTTGGGCATTGTTNATATCGCCTTCAGCCAGTTGGGGTCAGCTGTCCCAGCTGTGTCTCATCCCAGCTTCTTGTAGAGAAGACACTGGGAGGACAGGGGCAGTACGAGAAGCTGAGAAAGTCCTTGGCTTAATGTAAGCAGTGCTTGGCAACAACTTAAAACATCAGCGTGTTATCAACATTGTTCTCAGCACAAATCCAAAAACATAGCCTCATGCTACCTACTACAAAGAAAATTAACTCCACCCCAGACAAAACCAGCACAACAAGAGTCAATTAAATCCAGTTTTGAAAGTGTGAAAAACAATGCATACCATAAACTGCAAGTTACTCATGCACACCGTGAAGTTTTACATGGATGACAGTCATTCAGTAAAGTGATTTGGGCATTGTTTTGGAAGTTTAGTTAAAAAAAAATAAAAAAAGCCAACTACATTGTCTCAGAAACACAAGTTGTTCCACAAGCTGCAGACTAGCTGCCTATAAACATGCCCTTTCTCCCGCACTTTTTACCCAGCTCTCACCCATTCTACAAAAGGGATCCCTAGCTCTCCCCCAGATCTTTTAAGGCATGCCAAGTGAACAGAAGACAAAATATACTGTGCTTAGTCCAGAACAGTGTAGGCACCAACACACTTGCCAGTATCGCTGCACTCACTGGGCAGCCAGTTTTAAGCAAAGAAAATTACCTGGGCTGAGTTCTGCTCCCCTTTCCCCTTGGGAAACATCTACCTTGGAATTGTCTCCTCTATTCAGTTCCTAATTTTCATTAAAACCGGAGCAAACTAATCTCTTGAGACTTGGAGCATCTTTCACATATGGCTGAAATGGGCCAGCAGATTCAGAAGTTAATGGTGGAGATGGAAGGTTGCACAAATGCCAATGACAGTCTTCTGTGTTCAGTGTCCCTTTTTCTCTCCCTCTCTCACAGAAATAAGAAACAAAAGAGGAAGTACAAAGTATTGAGAGATGCAGAAGGTAGACA
This sequence comes from Syrrhaptes paradoxus, assembly GCA_013400615.1. NCBI lineage: Eukaryota > Metazoa > Chordata > Aves > Pterocliformes > Pteroclidae > Syrrhaptes > Syrrhaptes paradoxus. The sequence goes on along the minus strand of VZTO01001223.1, from coordinate 59,015 downwards.
CCTTTAAAGTTCAAAACAAAAGATGTGATTTCATGCAAACCCAAGAAAGCAATTGACAAAACTGACACACCCCAAAAACTTGGAATAAAATGCCATCACCACCCAAAAACCTTGTAGTTTCCAAACTTATGAGACTGAGGGAAAGGGAGGAGAGTAAAGGCATTATCTAAATGCTTCTCATTCATTCTCACAAGAGAGAACAGAAATCTTCAAAACTGCTACTTACAACTAGGCTTTTTTTTCCTCTCCCCCAGTGCAAAAACTTCATTCCACCATACAACTCCAGGCACTCATTCTCCAAACAAGTCTGACAAATGTAAGACACCCTCTCTCTCTGGATGTCTAATATGCCTCCATTCTCATCCCACTGCAAACCAGACTGAATCCTTCATCCTTTCAAATCTCTCCTGTCCTGCTGGGGACACAGCCAGACTGACCTCTCTCATCAGATTCCACTCCTGCTGCTCAGCCCACCTCTGCCATCAACAGACCCCTTGAGTCAGGAAGGCACTCTCAGAAATCAAAATTTTAGGAAGAGCATAAGTTTTCATAAACAGCTTTTTAAAATTGCAAAAAAAAAATCATTTAAAAACATTGATAGTCAACTCAAGCTTCTCATTGCAAATTAGCATAGCCAGCAACACACTAGGCTTCAACATATGAACTTACAAGACTGACTTCCCTGGAAATTGCCTGCATGCATACTCCACGCTGTATGTTCAGACAGATTACCACATATTAATTAAGGTGTACCTTAAACAATCTTGCATTAGAACAGAAGGGGAAAAAAACTACTACTGCTGCATTATGAAAAACATGAAAATTAAGCACCATAACAGGACAGACTACCTAGACAGGCTGTGAAATCCCTCTTCACTAAAGATTTTAGAGATGCCAGACAAACATTGTTATCTGTACTTACACAACCAGACCATGGAGGAAACTAGAGAAGTGACTTCCAGCCTTACACTTCTGTGAACTTACATTTCAGAGAAAGAAAAAAAACACAACAAAAATAAACTAACCAACATTTCAGTACCCAAACTGATTTTCTGTGTTGGTTCTTCTATTTCACTTATTTTTAAATTCAAATTCAAGCAGTGAGCGGCCTAAGTCTACAAGCTTAATAAAATTAATATGCAAGCCATGCACAGATTCTCGTCCTACCCAACAACAAGCACCACCAAGACTGTTTTTATCAGGGCATAAACATTTTGTTCCAAATGAAATTTTACACACAGCTTGCACACAGCCCTGGCTGGGAAAGTTAGATTCTGCTCAGAAAATAAAAGCAAATGTTCATGGCACAGCCAGACTGAGTCAAAATACAACACAGCTCCAGTGACACTACACCATGACCTTTATTGTTAGGAACAGGACACTTCTGAAGAACTCAACATACCAACTTTCTCGTCCCTCTGGTGAGAAAGGCAGAGGAAGGTGGTATCTGCCAAGAAAACAATGCCACTGACTATACAGACTACTGAGAAATACTTAATGGAATATAAAAAGGCAGGATGAACAATGATGTAAAAGTCAATAAATCATATTTTTAGAGAAGTTCATAATACATACTAGAGAGGTGTCATCAAAACAGTAACTTATACAAAGTTCACCGTAAGAATAATTATAAGAAAGATAGTTATGCTTCCCTCTTTGTCCCGGGTGAAGTGAGGTTTGCCTTCCTTCATCACAGAAAGACAGGCAGACAATTTAGCCAACCTTTTACACACTGTTCCTTTGAGGGTAAAGCCATTCATACTGAAGCGAGGTATCTGTGTAATGTCTCAGGGCTTGATATTTGGGCTCCTTGGCAATCAGATGAGTGCAGCTTTCATTTCCTCACAGGCTATGCCCGCACCACACAGCGCAGTACAGAAGTACTGGAGTTGACTTGGGAACTGGAAGCACCTTAGCTGAAATATCACAGCAGTTCATACAGGCTGATTTACCTAATGAAGAAAAGGCGCTTCTCAGCAGGGTAAACGGCTCTGTGCAGAATCCTGTGTTTTCACAGCTACACTATTTCTTCACACGACTAGACAGTTAATGAAGCCCAGTCTGGCATACAGGCTGCACTTGTACGTGTGGTTATCCATCAAGCATACCAGTCGTGCCCCTCAAGCAAACAGTGTGCTTCCATCTGCTAGGCTGATATTTCTGAGACAGCTCCCAAGCCAAACAGAAAAATAAATTTAATTTTTAGATTACATCTGACTAAGCCATAGACACTGGATATAGCACTAGTAAAGCAGCAGATATTGGGGTGCAGATAGGTTTAAAAAAATCTGTTTAATTTGCAAGATACACGTAGCGAGTTACTAATTCAAAACACTGAATTAGAAGAACTGAGCTGAATAGCCAAAGGAGGCTTTTCCTTATGTCACACAATTCATATGTCAAACAAATTAGGCTGACACTCTAAAATAACTTTAACTGGCAAGACTGAATTAGATAAAGACGCTTCAGTTCACTCATTTTAGTTAATAATTAAAGTTTTCATTAAAAAAATACTTCAATCTCTACACAGTTTCCATTCACCCTGAAAATTTTGCAGCCCTGTTGAGCCACATAGATATAGACTTATGGAAAGACTCTCAAAGATAAAAGGATTTTCTGTTTGCTTTAATTTTCACTTTATACTTTCCACAAATAATTTACACATTAGACAATGGAATGCTGTCTACCCTGAATATATATAAAGAAGGAAAAGTGGTTTAGTATTGCATATCACAAAAGGCAAGCATGTGAAACAGGGAAAGATTATATCTTTAATACCAGGCCCATACAAACACCCAAACAAAATTCTTAAGCAACATTGGGGAATAGCTCAAAGGTTCACCAACCATCTCTTCAGTCACAACCCTCATGATTAATGCATCAAAATCCTCTAAAATATTAAGGCATATAAATAGGTCTCATAATTCTAAACAAAAGATTTAGAAAGAGGTATTCCAAGTCACCTGAGAAATAAAGAACAAAGAGGCACAAACCATTTTTTCCAACATAACATTTTAAACCTGTCAAATTTTCACCTAAGACTGGTATTGGTAAAATGTCCTTACTGCAGCACTTCTCTTTACAAGGAGTAATATATGATCTAAATACAGAGTTACCAAACACCTGCTAAGATCTGGATTTTACAGAGGAAACCAGTAGTATTTTACCCCTAATAATCAGCAAATAATTCTGAATCTAGAGCTAGTCCTTTCTTATATCTTCAATTACAAAAGGTGAACAAAGGACCACCTTCTTTCTTCATTCATATTCCAGATTATGAATGAAACTGTCATCTACAGCCCCACTGTAAGATTTTTTTGTTGTCTTCTTCATGCATCTTCACATCTTTCCTTTCCTGCCCATACTAAGCCCAGGTCTTTGTGGAGCTTTCCCCAAGGAGGTCCAGATATTCTCAGGCAGACAGAAATTTACAAACCTGTTATGAAGATACTTTCCCTCTGATGTCATGATTTTGCATTTATAAACATTCAATTCTATACACTGCGAAGATACAGTATCCATTCCCTAACCAGAAGCAAGAATTAATAGAGGTTTTCAAAGCTACAAAGGCAGCGGTTTCACTCTGATGGGAGCAGGCAGTTCATACTTTGGGGGAGGGGAAAAGGAGGAGTGTTGGCTCTTTCATGAACATAAAAGGGCAGAATTACACATTAGTGTAGCTTCCCCATGTATAGACATTTTTTTTCTGAAATGCAGTTAACTTAAAATCAACCATTAGTTACTTTAACTAAAACTCAAATCATCCATGTAATTACTTTTACAGAGGATTATGACCAAAGTTTTTTAAAATGTGGATTGTTAAAATTTCACAATAAATAAATCACAACGGGAAAATAGGTTCCTATTCACAAAACAACATGGCATCATTAATACCCTTTTAACACGACAAAACCAGAAGTGAAACACTGGGAACGCTGTTACCAGGTCAGGATTGAGGTGAATCGGCAAAACCGTGCAAATGGGGCTTGTACCGCACCTGCCCAGCCCTTGGCCTGGTTCAAACCTGTATTCGCTCCTTCAGTAACCCTCCTCCTTCATCAGGACAGAGAAATTACCAACTCACTGAAGTTTTCACAAAAGGGGAAAAAAGCCTACACTTTTTAAAAATGATATTTGAAAGAAAAGTTGAGATGCTGGGCATTCTTGATCCCTATTTGCTTTGATAACAAGATTTTTGACCTTCAGAAGTCCCTTCTTCCAGAAAAAAAAAAAAAAAAAGGAAAAAAAATTAAAACACTCCTCAGAAACTACCACAGAGAGACGCTGCAGACATCAATCAAAAATAACAGCAGTCAAAGATCAGGATGGTATAGGCAACATCAATCTTTTCATTTACATATTTTATACATCTTCCTGAAAGAAACCTCTTAAAAAGCAGAAGTGAGAAAATCAGGGATTATCCAGTCAGAGTGATGAAGAAACTGCCTGAACATGTGTAATTCACAGGATTTTCCTAATAATGACACCAAGTATCTTCAACTTTGACAAATAATTCAATTTTAAGACCCCACTGAAATGTAATACAGAAACTACCATCATCTTGTTGGGTCATTTTAGCAAGATAAAGCAATTTTCTTAAAAGGATTCATTTATTAATTATATACATCAGATTACAAAATAAAAAACCAAGCACTGCAAGCTGGATCCCGATTAGTAAAGACACCAAAGTCCTAGAAGTCTTCCAAAACTGCTGGAAAATGTATATTGCAAGAATTGCTATTAGCGCCTAACAAAACTGGTAACACTCACAAGGCTCCAACATGCTGTCACCATGACAGAAAACCAAAGGATGCCAGACGAATACACATCTTTCTTCCAATGTCATGGACAAACATCCCACATATCTGACACAGAGCTTACGAGCAAAATTTAGAATAGGCCTAGAGTGTCCAAAAATAGGAATAAGGATGTTTTTAGCACATATGCTTCCAACTTCTTGTTAAAAAAAAAGAGTAGCCTACAAGATCTTTCAGGATTCCTCAATAATGCTTTGTGGTACTGTTCTATCATCACAAATGATAACAGAAATAGCTAAATTTTTTGCATCATCTCTCCTCCAAAAAAAAAAAATACTCATTACACTAAGTCTGTTATAAAACTACAGGACGTTTAAGGCCCCTAAAAGCACTGATGCTGATAAAATTAAAAATGGCTGTGCCCAAAGATCCCACAGCAAAACAGACCCAACTCTGCTGCGATTAAAATATATATTAAAAATTCCTGCATTACCTTACAAAGGGCGAGGTATGCAAAACAAAAGATTATATATTTTTCCAAAACCGAAACAAGTTACTAGACCAGAGAAGCAGACCTAGGCAAAGCACACATCCTGAATGCGTGTCGAGCTCATTTACACAATAAAGCAGATTTTATTCTCCGAGACGCTTAACGTATCCGGATTCCAAAACTTTATCAGGCTTCGCCGCTCAAACAGATGCGCACCACTTTTTAAGGAGACACAGATGTGCCCAAATACCAGCGAACCCCACCCCCCTTCCCTGTGCCAAAATGGCTAGTTCGTTACACCCACTGGCTACTCACCAGCCGCAGTGCCGAGCAGCAGGGTGGCACTGGAGAGCAGGAGCACCAGCACAAGGTGCTGCAGTGAGGCAGGCATACCTGGGCACGCCGCGGATCCAGGCACACGGAGGGAAACAGAAAAAAAAAAAAAAAAAAAACCAACACGGGGAAAAAAAACCCCGACGAGAGGAATTTCCTCCTTCTTTCGCACAGCCTTCCTCAACTCTCTCGCTTTACAATCCCGTCTGGAAGGGCAAATGGCAGATGAGAGGAGCCGTCTTCGCTCTTACTCCATTACAGCCGCCTGCCGTCATGTCTAGGGATTCGGCCCCGCTCCGCGGACGCTGGGGAAGGGCCTGCTTCTGCCTCCCACCCCCGAGGCATCTCCCCCCGCCCAGGCACGGCGGCACGCTCCCGGCGGCGCTGGGAACCGGCTTATTTCCTACGCAGCTCCACCAGATCGAAGGAACAGCCCGGTGGAGAAGGAAACATTATCCAGCCCAAAGCAACGTCAGTCAGAGCAGCCCCCGGAGGCTGACCGGGGCACGGGTAACGAGCTCTAGGGGCTTATGGCGGAGCCGCGTCCCATCCCGTCAAAGGTCTCTGTCTTCTCGCCGCCACTCCTCGCTGCCTCACGCTCCCGGGAAGGCGGCGGCGACGATCCCCTCAGTCCCTCCGCGGCGAGGCGCGATCTCCTCTGCTCTCACGGCGAGGGCTGCGGCTGCATCTCGGCCCATCTGTCTTCCCCCGCCGGGCGGGCTCCACCGCGCACCCCCGGCCCCCCGCCCCCCACCACAGAAGCGACACCACCCCCGGCCACCCCGACAAAGGTGGGACCCGGAGGCGCGGGGCGGCGAGGCCCCTCCTCGGCGGCTCCAGCTGCGAAGGCACCCAGCTCCCCTCCGCGGGCGAGAGCGCAGCGGAGGCCCTTCCCCACGCCGGGGGAAGGCGCTCCCTCTCCGCCGCCTCCCTCCCCGAGTTTCCACAGCGCCAGGCAGCCCCCAGTCCGGCCCGGCCTCTCCCCTCAGGTCTCAGCTCGCCGCGCAGATGGCCCGGGGAAGGGACTCAGTCTCTCCGCGCTGCCAGCGCCTTCCCCCTGCGCCGGGCTCGCTGGCGAGGGGCAGCTCCTTGCCACTCCGCCTCCTTCCCGTGCCCGCCGCCGGCTGCGGGCGGGAGCCGAGGGCCGGAGGTCCTCCACCGCCCCGGCGCGGCTCGCGCCCCCTCCCGCCCAACGCCTCTCCCGGCTCCAGACACAAAGGGGAGTCGCTCCAACTGCCAGTCTGGGCGCCCGGCCCGCCGCGCCGCGCCACGCCCCCCGCCGGCCAGGCCACGCCCCGCGCCCGCCGTCAGTGGCGGGGCTGCCGCGCCGCCTCGCCCCCTGCCCCCCTGACCATAGAGGTGGGCCTCCAGGTAGCTAGAGAAGGGCCCTGGCCGGGGTGGGCCGCCATGTTGGGACAGGGGGCGGCGGGTGCTGGGGTGCTGCCGGGCCTGCGGGTGCGCCGGGAAGGCAAAGGGCACCGTCAGGAGGAGCAGCGCTGCCGGCGAGGGGCGGCCGTGTGAGCTGGGCCCGGGCCTCGCCCCGGCTAAAGGCTCCCTACAGACCTTCCCGGGAAGGCTGCGGGCGGCGAGGGGCGGCCCACGGGCAGCCTGCGGGAAAAACGTCTGAGAGCCCGACACAGGGAAGCGTGAGCTCAAGAATCACAAAACCGCGTTTAACAAAAAAATATTTTACAGGCTGTGAGATTGCATCAGCTTTGAACGCCATGGCCTGCCTTCCAAAACCCCAGAGCTCCCGCTCGGCCCTCTTGAGGCCCGTGCCCAGCTCCAGCAGAAGCGCTGGCGGGACTGCCCCCTCCTGGGTCCCTCAGCGGCCGCCCCAGCGCCGCGGGACCCCCGGGCCATGCCCCCGCCTCACACAGCTTCAGCCACCTGACTCTCCCCGAGCAAAACTGTTATCTGCCTCTTAAATGAAAACAGATTTTAGGATTTCAAAACAGAGATAACCAGCTGAGCTGTTGGTATGCTTTAACCTTTGCTATTGCACAGGATCAGAGATAATTTGAGGCCAGCAGCTGATGGGAGAGCTGTGGCTGGAATGTCGTGTCTGATGTTCTGGCCTAGCAAGGCTCTTTCAAACAAGCTTTACTAGGTGTAGCGTAGAAAAAGGTTCATAAAAACATCCTGCACACAGAAGGCACCTTCATATCCAGGCTTCTCCAAAGGGTTGATTATGGGAAATGCTTTCCTGTGCCTAAATTCCTACACCAATTTCAGAAGTGGGGTACAAGGAATACAAATTCAAAAATCCAATTGCACACGTCAAAATATTAAATGCTGCTACATAAAATGGTGCAGTTGCAAATCAGAGTTACAGTTTTAATGATAATAAAAGTCTTCTGCGTAACTCCATTCCTTGTCACAAGTTGTAACAGGTGAAATAGATGTAATCCAATTCTTGCATCATCAAGAGAATTGTTTAATAAATTCTAATAGGATTTTTATTGTTGTGATGCTTCAGACAGAGACATAGTTTGACATTCCTAGAGTCAAGCTGAGTTTATGTGGCTGATAGTTATAGAAAGGTTTTTAAAGTTTGTTACAATATCTTCCAATCTATGAAGATCTAATGTGGCTATTGGTGAGAGACAATAAAATATAGAATCCCCGTTTGTAATTTGTATTGCCAGTTTCCAGAACTGCAACTGCATGTTAACCACAATATCCTTCCTGTTATTTGTGGAATGTGAACTGTCAAGAAATAATCTTTAGAAAAAAAACAAAACAAAACAAAACAAAAACAACAACAACAAAAAACACAACCAAATACCAACCACCCCAAAAAACCCCAACAACAAACAGAATAGTTTTACCTCCGAGAGAGGAAGAAAAAAGCCAATACTGAGACAGTATTTTTTTGTGGGCCCCAAATCCAATGTTCTTTTCTGGTTCAGCAAAGACACTGAAGTTTGTAACATACCTTCTACACAGCTGTACCTACCAAGAAAAGAAGTGAGTTCTACTCTGTCCACAGAAAACAAGAACGTAACTGTGTGGGTTGCACAGCACTTTCACTGTTTAGAGGGTAAAAGAAAATTACTGTAATTGTTTATGACGTGTATCAAAACCTGCTCAGCCTGAAGTAAATGACAGAAGTCTCACTTGTTTTAATGGCTCTTGTTTTGTCTCATTAATACTGGGAGTTCTTCTCCACAATAAATTGTACAAAACAGATAATTCGCCTCAAAATACATACCTACCTTGTTTTTTCTCCATAGAATGGACTGGATTTTGGTCTGTGTTTTCCTAGAAAGAAGGAAAAACACATGCCACTTTTAATACAGTTGTTTCCTTTCAGTTTCACCTGAGACAGTACCCTGATCAAGAGAACACCCTTGTGATCCTACAAGGCTGTGGATCTGTTTCTCCTGAGCTTATATCAAGTCCTTGGACTAATCTCCCAGACTTGCAATCGCAGCAGTTTGCAAGACTTTCTCCTCCTTCCCCAGCCTACTTTGAATTTTGCAAAAGACCTTCTCCTCAAGGGCCAGGTCCCTTCTAGCCCAGTGCAACTGCGGAGGCTGCAAAGGGCCCCTGGCCACGCACTGATGCCAGGCTGCAGAGCTGGAGCTGCTGCACCCCTGTTTCTCTGGAGCTGGCAGGGCCAAGGAAGGGCTGACCCCCACTTCACCACACAGATGTAGGAAGTAATCGCTGCTGTCTAAGCACAGAAGCAGCTTCCTTTTCCCACGGTGGTGGGAGGAAACCAGAGATCTAAACTGTCACACTCAGGCTCACTCATTGTTATGTGTTTGGACAAGAACATACTTATAATTCTTTATGTGATATTGTTTTATCTGTAAGCTAGGATTTTGATACCCACAGAAAAATGCTCAGGATAATGGAAGTCTGCAGAGCTGCAGCATAGTAAGTCTGCAGTGTGGTATGGGTTCAGGAAAGGGTAGGGGGAAGACGAGAAAACCTGTGAAACTTGCTGGGTTTTAAAAGAAGATATTCTGACTGAAGCACTGTATTTCCACTAGCAAGAGTTTCACCCAGTGAAACAACAATATTGAACTTAATGGAGACAAGGCTGTTAAAAACCAGAATGAGGAGAAGACACCTTATGAAGCAGATGCTCTTTTGCAAATGTATTCACTGTTCTCACAGCCAGGCAGGGGCAAGACTGCACCAGGAGGGCAGTCATGGAGCAGGGGGCAAGGAGGACAGCAGCAGAGGAGCCAGGGTGTGGTGGCTGCAGGTTCCCTGAGATGTCTGTCTGATGTGCACCAAGCCCATGGCGGAGAACGTGTCTTGCCCTTGTGCGAGGGAGCTTTAAATGACAGCCGCATGCAGCACACTGGGACTGCCCCTGTGCTTAAGTGAGGCGCTGAGATGAGAAATTAGGCTGAGAGGCACCTCAGAAGTTTTCCTGCTGTTGGTCATGCTGATGCAGACACAAACATGCTGATATCACTTGCAAATTCAACACTGTACGTAAGTGACATTAAACATGTCCTTGTTAGCAGCATGTCCTTTAAACAACCTGTGTTTATTTTTAATTACTTGGAATATGGAAAACTGTGGAATACTCTCTTGGAAGCATGAAAAATCAATGGAAAATAAAATGAGCAAAGCATAAAGAAAACCAAAATGAACTACCAGACAACAGCCTGAGCCCTATTTCTTTTTAGAAAGTGCAGTCAGTTTTCAGGCACTTCAGAAAGATTTCTCAGGATAGGTTCACTGTTATCCAAGAGTTTTTCAGCGCTGACTCAACATAGCTGTTATCATTGTTAGGACTCAGGGGACTGTACTTTTTGACAGGGCCTTTCATGAAGTCAACAAATCAGTTTAAAACAAACCATAAATTAAATTTGGCTGCCCGTGGGCTTGGCCAGAGTGTTCTCAGTGCTGTTGTAAGGGTTGGGGAAAGAGGATAATAGCATGGCCCAACGTTTAGCTTTTAAGGGATATTTTGTTCCTGATTTAAAAACAAAGCATCCTCATAGCATTGACTCTGATGCATGAACATATGTTAAAACAGCAATTGAAATGTTCACAGACTTTCCTACAAATAAACGCCCCCATTCTGGATCCTAAGTAATGGCTGAACAAACAATGAATTTGTTACAGGTCTCTGCCATGAATGCCTACCACTCACTGCCAAATTAGGGATCTGTCAGCAAGGTCATCTCCCCAATCTCTCCTCCTGTAACAGTACGTGGAGAGAGACATGGTTTCTGATAGCTAGGATCCAAGCCTTACATAGTTCTCTAGATTACTATTAACATCCTGAATTGCAGCCAGAATGAACCGAAAAGACAATACTGTCTACTTACAGTCTGCTGAGTTAGCAGCTAAAGCTTCAGCCAATACAGCCAAACAAGTAATCACACGTAGATGTCATTACCCTCAGAAGTATTCAGCTACTTATTTTACATGGATTTTCCCATCAGTATCAAATCTGAGGTGTCACATGGAGGCACTAATGCACCCCCCGTAAATCTCCTTGGAGTTAGGAGTCAGGGTAGCGAGGCTGGCTGTGGGAAGACCATAGTTACAGGGAAGTGAGCACATGATGTGTAGAAAGAAAAATGGTGAATCCTCCAGGGACTTTATAAACAACTGCACCCAGACCTTTCTTCAGCATGGACACATTTCCTTGGGAAATTTCCTTCCCCTGCCCTTCAGAGCCTTCCCGCTACCTACCAGCATCACTTTCACCATGTCTGAATTATTGTCAGTTTCTGCTCTTTTTGCAGGGCTTGGCTTCATCTTGGGAAAACAGGTTCCACAAAAGACAGATAGAGAGACATCAAGCTGTGACTGAAGCCCTGGAAAAGTCCTTTGTGGGGGAAAGTCAATGCCTTTCTGTTCTGACAGGCAGGAAAAGCACTATCCATGATGATCACTCTGCCCTGCCAAGATGTGAGACTGGCAAAATCTCCTGTGGCATCACGTACCAGAGCGGGCTCTCACGCTTGCAGTTCTACCAACAATCTCAAGGAAAGGGTAAATCGAAATCCTTGCCTCAGAGGGAATTCATTTCCCCTTTGGTCCAGTTAAATAATCTGTGCCAGACATTACTTTTGGCCTTTAGACTCATAAAAGTCCATCTGAAGGCTGTTATGACTTCATTTTTCTTTGTCTCTGAAGCACAGAAGAGAGCACCAACTTTTGAGCCTTTGAAAAAAGATAACATTTACGAGTATGAACTAGTAAGAGTTTTCAGACCTGGGTTTTTCTAACTCTACCACGCTGCTGTGTAATCTACTGCAAGATGAACCATACTCTGCAACAAAGTCACGACAGTTTTTGACATCATCATCCTAGATCGGAAGAGAAATTTTGTGGCAGCTTTGTTTACCTTTTGATGGGATACTTTTAATTGACACAAAAATTAATGTCACTACTTTTGTAGCAGTGCCTGGAAAAAATTATTTTGACATGAAACTTCTTTTATACTGGTCTCACATGCCGTGGTTTTGGTATAGGGAGTGGTTTCCTATGGGGAGCCTGTAATTGCATGATCCAAGATGTGAGGGTCAAGCCTGAAAAAGGAAGGAGGTTGATATGGGACAGGTAGGCTTTTGGCACTCAAGAAGAAAGAAGAGGAAGGTGCACATTGTGGGATAAACACACAAAGTGAATATTTTGTTTCTAAAAGGATTAGCAGTGAAATAGTTAACAGAGATCTTTACATTTCATAATACACAATATTTCCCTGTGATCGTGAACTCCCAACAATGTTCATAGCAGTTGCTGTCTTGTTTTAGAGATAACACTGCTTAGTCTGTAGAAACTTTATCTCCATTTTGGGAGTGGAGGTGAGAGAAACTTTCAAGCTGGCTCTGAGAAGCACCTCCCACTTTGAATTAAGCCTGAAATTGTATGTTAAAGGCCCTTTGCAGCTTGCCTGAATCTCTTGGCTTGCTCATCACAACATAAAGTGGGAAATTGGCTGCAGGGTGTTTATCAGTTCAAAACATCACCTATTCATTAAATCCAACAACACAATTAGTCAGAAATAGAGATGTAATGAGTTGTGTCGGAATCATCTTCTGGTTCATAGCAGAGGGATATGTCATCGCCACAGACCTGCAGGGGTTCATTCCTGAGAGATACCTGAGCCCTCTCGCGCTCATGACAGGAGGCTGGGAGCAGAGCTCATAGCATCCCCAACACACACTCGTCCTACTGTTACCTTCTTTTTTTGCTTTTGGTTTTGGGGTAGGGTTTTTTCCTGTTGTTGTTTGGGTTTTTTTAATCACTCTACATGAGCTATTTGGCAGTGGAAGCCAGGCTGGTTTTCAAAAGCCACCTTTTCCTTTCTGTACTTTAATTTTTCACGGATGATTAGACCTAAAAATATTTCTCTAATCAGCACAATACTTCTATCAGAAAACTAATAAAAATGCCCTTCGAGAAGAAAATGAAACCCTCTGATAAAGCGTTTGGTGGATGTCTGGAGGAGGCAGCCTGTGGGTGTGCTCATTGCTGGCTGTCCTTGAACTCCTCGCCAGCTTAACAAGTGTCAGACCTTCGTCTAGAGGAGCAAAGCAGTGTCTGCAAAACCCAACTGTTACTTGTTACTTTAAATGACATTTTAATGGCAAACCACTCATGCATGTAACTGCTCCCCACATGTCCTGAGTGGTAGCGGTGGCGGCACCATTTGCTGCTGGATGATACCAGGCATTGGAAGTGTGAAGCCTTGTTGTTGCTCCACTCCCTGGAGGACACATCATACTCCTTGAATGGCTCCAAATGGCTGGTGGGGACAAGGGCACAGCCAGGGCTGCATTTGTCCCATACCTTTTTTTCATCCTTGCTTTGGAAGCTCCTATACAGCTGTGGTTCTCCTGTGAGGCTGCCAGTGTGGGCAGTCGTTTGACATAACAGGACACACACCCCCTCCTCTGCATGTTTTTCAGCAGCTGCAGCGCAGCCCCCGGCCTCTGCTGTAGGCTGGCTCCTCGGTCTCTCCCTGTTTCCTTTGCAAGGCATCAGCAGCAGTGCTGAGGGAACAGCTTTTGCTCAGGCTTCTTACAACAGTTCCCCTTGGCAATGAGAAAGGATACATCAAATATGAACCCAACAGCAGAGCTTCTTCAGTTTTTGCCTTCTCTTGCAAAGGCAAAACCCAGTGGAAACAGAGAGTTGGACCTGCAGCATTTTTTAACGTGGGGCTTCCTGCCACCACAAGCGCGACGGCAGAGGGCTGAGCTCTCTCGGAGCCGTGGCTTCCAGGGGAAGGTGCTGCTCTGAGTGCGCCTGCTCAGCATGAGGCCAGCTCCTGGTACGTCACCTGGAGAAAGATAAAAGTAAAATTCCTACCTTTTAGTACACCAAACAGGATATTTCTATCCCTTATGCTTCTGCCTGTAACATGAAATCTGTTGCCTGACAATTTTGAAACATTTTTGTCTGTGAAGAATATTCCTTTAGATCCAGAAATGAGTCAGTATCTCTGTATGGCCTGCTTGCCTCTGACAGATCAATTCAGAAAAATAAACCCAACTAACTGCTTCCCCAGAACATCCATCAGGAATCCCCGTGCTGCAGTGATACAGGCCAGACCACCGATGGGTACCAACTTCCTCAGGCATGCCACCAGCATTGAGGGCACAGTCACTCCCTTCACCCCACGCTGTCTTCTTCTGTCATTTGAAATTGCAGAGATCTAAAAAACTTTGACTCACAAATGGGAACCAAGCCTCCAGAGGCCATTTCTGGGCTCACCCTCAGCTCCCCTCCACAGGCTGCATACACACGTGTGGTCCACCAGGCAGGCGTGGGCATGCAGGGCACACGCTCCCTCTCCACCACCCCAGCACGCAGAAGACGTGAGCACCTGCAAACCCTCCCAGCCATTCGTTTGCACCCGGAATGACACTGCGCTGGTCTGGAGCTCTTTGCCTGCCAGGCAGGACAGGGCAGAGCCGAGCAAGGGGCTGCCGATCAAGAAGCCCCACTCCAAATGTCCCCAGATTTGGATAACCAAGTGCAGGCATCTGCAACTGTTGCCAAGCCAGAGCTGGGCTTCACTTCTGTCTGTCACACAGCTGCCTTGCTCCTTTGGCCCAGCCCCAGCAGATACAGGTACAGTGAAGGGACAGGGAGGTGGCAGCAACATTTGGGGGTGGGGGGGCAGGGGACTCCCACAGCTGGCTGCACTGACACCACTGTGCTCAGATGCAACTGGAAAAGGCTCAAAAGTTTCTATGCGCCTGGCCCAGAGGAGCAGGTCCCTGGGGCAGGCCGGCAGATAATCCTCTGCTCAGAAGGAAGCGACAAGTCTCATGTTTCTCTCAGCCAAAAGCTGTAAAGCAGATTTCTCCTGCCTTCTGCTAGTATTCAGACCGCCCCTGCATGTTTTGTTGATGAAATCTCTCACCCCAATTCGGGAGATAGCGGTGTTTGCTAAACACACTCTGCCTTGCTACCAGAAGAGCCTCTGACCTTGTCCTGTCTTCTTCTTGGCTTTTGGCAAATACTTATCAGCACTCGCAGTGACCTCCAGCCAGCTGGGCAGAAAGCTTTGGAGCCAAACGTGCACAAATAATTCCAGGGGCAGCCGTTACTACTGTATTATCTCCTCCTGCGGTTTCTACAGATACAAGTAGTTAATATGTGTTGCAGTTTGCAGCCCCTTTCCCTTTAGCACACCGAGGAGCATCTTCCTTCAGCTCGGGGCCCTTAAACCCATCTCAACAGTGCGGGCCTCCAACCTGGTATTAGCCTGTGTTGCCAAATCTATCCTACCCTCGGATAAAACTGAGCCCAAAACAGCCAAAGCCCCAGATCACAGACCTGCTGTCTTTAGCCAAGAAGGTCACCAGTTAATCACCCTTCCCAAATTAAATGAAACAGAGGCCACACTGTGCGTATCCAAACATAGTACCCCCTCTCTTCAGCTTCTCCAGCCTCCTGCAGCTCAGTCCGGAGGTGTTTTTTCACCCTGACATGTAGAGGTCCAAGCCTGACCAGAGTTCATTCAACCCAAAGAGCAGCAGTGACTTGCTTCCAAAAAAATGAGACTATTATGGCTAGAGACTATTATGAAAGCCTGCGTGAAGCGGGGACCAGATGTGTGCACTGCTCACTCCAACTGTTGCTTAGAGCAAAGCCCTGATTTGTTTTGTTTTTGTTTTTTAAACAAAACAAAACAGAGGATCAACAGGAATTTGGCTTTGTCTGTAACAAGAAAGATTTATTTGAAGTTTTTCTGCATTGCTGTTATAGATGTGTAGCGGGGCTGGGAGTGCACACCCACCGATGGTGCTGCAGCAGCTGCCAACCTCCTGCCAGGCCACAGCCCTCAGAGGGTGGATGAAAACACGGAAGGAGCCCTTACACGATAGGATGGCGGTGAATGGGGATGCCATCCCACATAAGTTAAGCTCCAAGAATCAGCGTGTTGTCGTTGGGACTCTCTGTTATTGCTTCAGTAGGATGCTCTGTACTGTCCCCTGGAAATCAGAGTGATTGCATGGCTACGATAATTCTTTGCCTTTATGGCAAACCTTTCATCAGAGGATCTCAAAGCAACTCGCCTGCAAAAACGGGCAGAACCTTACACTGTGCCTCTGAGATAAGCAAAGGATGGAATAGATTAACTGCTGAGAAGCACACAGCAGCTCTGTGGGATGAAGGAAAAAATAAGAAAAATATATATCCTTTTGAAACCATACAGGGTTTTACAGAGAGGCAGCCTGGAAGGCTGCCAGGACGTGAAATTGCCACCCCTACACAACCACGAATACCATGGAAACCAGTGGGGCACCATCAGGCAGGAAAGGAGATCAGCTGAAAAAATGGTTTTCCAAGAAATGTAGCCAGGCTGCTTCCCCCTGACTGAGGGAGGACTACATGCCCAAGCACCAGCGCTGCTGCCAGCGGGAGCAGGGCTCCAGGAGGGAGCAATTCCCAGTAATTTCCCAGCTTGGGGTGATGTTGCTTTCCTGGTGGCAGCCAGTGGATGACAGCAGGAAGCGGGATGGCTGAAGACTGCTACATCATGTCAGCCGTGGTACGGAGGTAATGGAAACCCCGAGTGCCAGGTACAGCTTCAACACATGCTGGGAGATGTAGGAAGATGAAAGTTGGTTGACACCTGAATGAGGACAGAGAAGGAACGTGCACGCGCAAGCTCCTGCATGCCCTGTCTGGTGAGGCACGATAAAGAGGCATGAAACACTCAATAGTTGTTTTGCCCCCTGAATACCAAGAAAGCTGA
Source organism: Syrrhaptes paradoxus (assembly GCA_013400615.1). Taxonomy (NCBI): domain Eukaryota; kingdom Metazoa; phylum Chordata; class Aves; order Pterocliformes; family Pteroclidae; genus Syrrhaptes; species Syrrhaptes paradoxus. The sequence continues at coordinate 42,235 of VZTO01001223.1, read as the reverse complement.
AAAAAAGGATTCCTTTAAGCTGAGCAAAAGTAGGGAAAGGAAAGGGGCCTGGAAAACAAAACCAAAAATAACAAATGAAACTGAATATAACAGGAATAACAAAAATAAACAAGCCCAGACAAGCAGTGGGGGAGGAATGAACACACTGTTAATCTGTCGAGTACACTGTGCATGCACTAAACTATAGAGCGAGCTCGGAGAAATATCCAGCCTCCCGACTGAGCAAGGACACCTGCTTGTTACACAACAGCACACAGCCCTTAAAAAGCCATCCTCTTGGTAAGCCAGGTCAGGAGGAATCCAAGCACAAAGCAGCTGTATTCATTCAAAACGTTGCTAAGAGGAACAGCATCTTGTGAGTAAGCTGGATACGGGGCGACCTTGGAGATAAGCAGGTCCCAGCACCAGGCTTGGGAAAAAACAGCCCGGTGAGAGGCAGGCAGGGAGACGGACACAAAGCTTGCTCTCCCTATGGCTCTCTGCAGCTGAGGGGTACAGAGGTGATCTGCTACAGACCTGGGCTGGAACAGAGGTCAGGGGGAAAGGGGAGTATTTTATGGAAAAGCAAAGAGGACAGAAAAAAACAGAGAAGCAGCAGAGCCCCGTTCCTGCCACACTACAATGCACAAAGCTAACGGGCCTTCCAGGGAGCGCAGGGGAGGGCTGGAGGAGGCCGGGAGCGCTGCCGCAGCTGGCCCCGATAAGGCTCTATCTAGGAACAGGCGAGGGCTGCACAGCCAGCACAGACCTCGCTCGCGGCCCGGCCCGAGAAACAGGTCCGGGGGAGTGCGAGAACAACAGGATAACATCAGGCATTTCTCACGCAGCTGAAGGACCGCCGCCGGTCATCAGGAGACAAGTGCAGATGGGAGACTTTAAAGCAGTGCCAGAAAAAACAAGCTACAGCCAGGGTCGAGGAACATGGGATTCGACTCCTAGTTGTCAGCAGTTGTGGTGTATACATTGCTGAAAACAGATGCGGTGCCAGGAAAATCCAACTCCCAGCATGAAAAAAATAACTTAAGAATGATAATGAGAGAAGCCAAAGTAACTGCAACTGTGAATTAGCGATTGCATAAAAGCTTTTATCTTGAAGTTATGTTAGGCCAAATTCTGAAATCATTTTTTCAGCCAGAATGCTCCCTTGAGACCCTGTGATTTGGCCACAAATTGCTACATCTTTAAAAAAAAAGAAGAAAAAAAAGCCACAAAAGAAATATTTTCTTTTTAAACTAGCTGATTACTACACAGCAAGCAACAGTTTCGACTTTGCATCAGACACTTCTGCAGGAGGTAGCTGAAGTTCTCCACTTTATGCCCCTGTCCATCCATACAGCGTAACCATGAGGCACAGAACAGGTTTTGGGGTTTGCTCCCCTATGTGGCTGCTGTTCAGGAAAGCGGGAACAGCAGGCTGTTAGGTACAACAGGAAGCACACATTAGTCAAAGCCCCCTGAAACAAATAAGATACGATTTGTATCACAGTTCCTTCCACTGAGACATATCAAAGCTACTCCTGAAAAACCGAATGCATAGCAGCTGGGTATTGCCATAAAGAAATGTGGTAATCATCACTGCTGACCCCTTTGCTTTTTTTTTTTTTTTTTTTGCAGAGCTACAATATTCTTTGATATGTCTGGACTGAACAGAAACAAAAATGTCTTTTCAACATAACTGATCTGGATTAAAAACAACCAGCGTCCTAGTGGCAGGCACACCAGAACAGCATAAGGATCCTCCCCCACGGCAGGAGCTGCATCCCATTCCCCCCGCATTACCAAGCCCAGCAGCAGCTCGGGGCTTCGCACCTGGAGGCCTCTGTGCAGTTTCAAATGGAGCATCTGCAAATCCCAGACTCTGCTGCCAGCAGAGCGACAGCCCCACAGCTGCACCGAGACGCTGCTCACTTCCCGGCACCTCTCCTCATTCTGTTCCGACACCTATTGAGCACACGAAGCTTCCCTGCCTGTGGTTTGGTTTTGGCTTGCCTTAAGTAACACAATGCCAACAATGCCATAAGTAATTCTGCCAATGCTGAATTTTTTAAAAGGTATCAAAAATAACATGAGAAAACGATGAATATTTTGAGCAGGAAACATACCCTTCCTATGAAAAATGACCTGCTGTAATAGTCCTTCCAAAAGCGAGGGAATGTGCTCAAATACCTGTCATAAGATCTGAAGCTAGAATGCTCCCCAGCCAAAAATGCTAGAAATAGCTCTTTCAAGTCATGCAAACTCTTCAGAGTTTCTGAAAGGAAGAAATAGCTGGAAATAGTTTCAGATAAAAGAACCTTTCATGCCAGCTGGCAAAAGGCGAACAGATGGATCAGATAGATAGATAGACAGGGCTTAAAGCCACTTTTGTCTCACCAGTGGGCTGGGCTTGTGTATGCAACGTCTGAAGGCAGCATATCGCATCACCTGACCCTTAAATGTTAGCTTTATGAAATCACATCAGATGAAACCGCAGCATTCAAAAGCATCTCTCAGCCTGGCAGGACTCTCGCCCTCCTCCCCCTCTGCCTGGCAGCACCTCCAGCAGCCCCTGGGCTGGCTCGGTGCTCACACAGGCCTTTGCCCCTCAGGGTTTGCCCCCCTCAGCTCAGCAGCCCAGCCTCTGTCAAAGCTCATGAAGGTTTGTTGTGGCACAGGGAGTTTCACCAATATTTAGGCAAAACACTTTTTTTCCTGTAATGCAACAGCAGCAGAATGACTGCAGACAGTGAGGAATGAAGGATGCTGTGAAGACCAAGAGGAAATTCCCCCCAAACTGTGTTTGATATGCTTTAGCAGAAACTTACTGAGAGCAGGATGGTATGCAAACCAAACACACCAGGGTCAGCGCGCTGTATATTTGACAGCCTGTGCAGTGTGAGAGAGGTGATGTTTTGCTTCAGCTGTGATTTTGGTGATTGAATCCAAGCTGCCTCAGGACAAGAATCACACCTTGATTGTCAGGGATGGGTCTGATCACTGGGTTTACATGAACTCTCACACCCTGCTTAAACCAGACACCTGCTCCTCACTACTTGCTTTTCATACAAGATAACTATAGCAGGGGGCTCGGCTGTTCCCAGTGCTGGCAGCTCATTTCATATGATGTTTGTCACGAATCGCTGGGGTCACGGTCCCCTGGGACTTCAGAGGGTTGCTGCCAGCGTGACATCCCAGCTCCACTGGATCAGCAGCTACAGCAAACCCGAGGTCTCCACAGCATCTCAACTAGTGCAAAGAGATTACAGAAGTCTGGAAAGATTAAAATAAGCACATTGAACAGGACCAGGGGTAGTTTAACTTTCTTTCAGAAATGTTTTTTGCTCTACTAGGACTATGTTCCAGGAGATTTTTGGTCAAATGGGAATTGTGTAACGAATACTAAACATTTATCAAGAAATTCACAGTTGAGAGTGGTCTGCAATGACAGATCAAAAAAGAAAATCACCTCTGCACCACTTCTATTCTTGCTTCTTTATGACACACAAATTCATCATGAAGGACTTTAATACTCACCTTTAAAGATGTTTCTGTTTTTCACATCAGACATTAAACTTTTTCCTGTCTTGTCTGGGAAGACTCCAAGTTACCAAAGACATGAGAGGATTACACCATGAGAGTTACGACATCCGAGCCCTGACGTGACTAATCCCCACGTAAATGGGAAAGACCAAGATGCGCAGTCTGTGCAGTGAGTAGGTGCGCAGCCAGACAGTCTCCTCCAGCCTGCAGGCACGTGGGAAGTATGTCCCCTCCACGCGGGGACAGCCTGGGGTGTGTAAGGGTCTCTGGTACCTCCTTCCTCAGGTCCCTTTGTAGAGACGGTGGTGCAGGTTCTGCAGCCATGCCGGGATTCACCTCACCATGGTCCCCCTCTCGTGTCAGCGTGGCTCAAAGTGAGGGAATTACTCCCAGCAGGAATACTGAGTTATTTATTTGCTTTCATAAGTATGCTCATGGGCAAAAATCCTCCTTTGCATAAGGCATATCATCACTTTCTACCTGTAGCCTTTGAAAGACAAACGAAGCTGTCTTCTCTGTGCCAACCACACAGCCAAAAATACCTCAGAGAGAACCTGGACTTCTTTGTCCACCTTAGAGGAGCAGTTGTCAGAGGAAGACATCGCCGAGCGCATGTCTCTCTCCGGTAGGCATCATTCTGCGATGATTCACGCAGCTCAGCTGAAGGGCATTTCTAAAGCCTGTCTGTATGATGCAACGATGGAGCTGTGTCAGTCAAATCTGACACCTGAGTGGTACTTTCCAGGGGAAGGGCACTTGTTTTTGCTATGCACAACCAGTCTAGCAAAAAACATATGAAATTGGACCAAACCCTTCCCCAGCACAGAGCAGGGGTCCCTGCTGCGGGCTCCCACAGGGGTCAGCACGGACCCCCGCCTGCAGGTTTTGGTGGCTCAGGGTGGCTCTGCCTTTAAAAGCCGACTGGCAGGATCTCACCCAGCCTCTGTAAAGGGGCAGACGCACCCCTCCTCACCCGACTTCATTGATTCAGGGGAAGGTGGAGGGGAATTGCTGTTTTGAGGGACTCACTCCAGCAGGGATGCATTTCCTATACTTTCTGCCACTGAGCTAACAGCACGGAGACCAGAAACAAGAGATGTGCATAAAAAAATAAAGCAAGGACTGTGTCTTTTGCAGGCATGAAAGGCAACTAGGGGCAGACAAGACAGCTCCTGGCAGCTATTTCTAAAGGTCAGGGTTTCATGAGGGGCTGGCAATCAGCAGCTGACAGACAAAGGAAACCCAGATGTTTAAGCTGCGTATTGAGCAAATTTGATTGAGAAATCAGAGAAACAAAATAAGCACAGATTATGTTCTTCTACATTCAGACTTTTTCTTAGGTTAAAAATGCCTTCAGAGCTTTTTTTTTTTTTTGTACTTTTGACCCCAGCAAATAGTAGTTGTTCAACTGTCAGTATCAGAGTTGGGAGCTCTGATAATTTGTTGCAAACTTCATGCTAGCTGGTATTTTTGACAGCCCACAGACTCAGGTGATTAATCAGTGTTTCAGCTTTTATCAGCACAATTATTTAGCTTTATGCTAAAATAAACAAAAATAAACCCTAAAAATGTATATACCAGGAGCCAGCCAAACCCCAGAAGCTGCTACTTGTAACACCACTGTCATTTTTCAGTTGATCCTACAGTGTGGGACATAACCTTTGATTTTCCCTTAACCCCTGGAGCTACTCTTAGATCGTACCCTAGGTTGCCCATTCAGATTGCACAGCTACATTGGGGCTGTGGTGTTGTATTGTCACAGGCTTTGGTTGCCTGTGGTGCCTGCACTTGTGACTCACCGCAGCACCATGAGGTGTTGTAGGATCCACCTCCACCGGCATCCAGTGAAACCTCGTGCAAACCCCTGCGAACAGCGCAGCTTTCCCCAGCAAAGGGACATGCCTGCTCTCACCACCTGCAGCTGGAAATCGGCAGAAGGCTCCAGGAAATGCCAGTTAGAAAGGGCTGGAGGCAGCAGCAAAGTAAAAATAAATCCAAACCTAGGGCATCAGAAGATATTTAGCAAGAAGGAATATTTGTGGTGCTTCTCTATGCTTCAAGAACAGCGTTTGACAAAAGTGCTGTCCTGTAACAGTTCCTCAGCCCCTTTCATTGGCAAAATGATGCACAGCAGTTGGACTTCGGAAACAAAAGTTAAACAATCTCATAAAACAGATGGCTGGTTACTGAATGAGGCTCTAACCTTCACTGCAAAACAAGTCATCTTGAGCTTTTGCTTGTCCATACGGTCTCAGTAAGGCCCTTTATGAGTGCCTTTAAAAGTAAATAGAAAGATCTCCACTGATCATAATGAGAGTTGGATCCGCCTGAAATGCTGCACCCAGCAACTCTGAATTTTCTACTGATTTTTCAAGAGACATGCAACTTTTACAGGCCTTTGGACAACAAAGACTTTGACTTGCAGCTCCACTGAATTCACCATCCTGCCCCAGCAACTTAAATGAAGCAAATATCGTGAGACTTGCAGTCTGCCCCGGTCAGGATAAAAGGTTAGATCACTTTCCGCTTTTTGCATAAGATGAAATAGTTCCTGGTTTGCAGGGTGTGGCCAGGCAAGAGGAATGGCTTGTCTTCTGTAATTAATTTTGGTGCTATTTGTATCTGCACTTTCTTTAATAGTTTCAGGTGCATTAGTTATCAGGAATATCTGCTTCAAGGCATAAGCAATGAAAGTTCTCGGTCTATCTTCCCCTGTGGGGTTTTAAAACCTCTTCTCCCAGAATAGGTGTGAAGCCCTTTCCCACAGATGCTCCAGAGCAGAACTATTTTGATTGCCAAAACACTAAAACCACAAACCCAGGGAAAAAAAAAAAAGGCAAATAAAAGATAAAAGGGCTTTCAAATCAAGTTAATAAGCCAAGGGAAAAAAAAATAGACTCAGTAGTCTCTCCTACCTATTTAATTAATAGCATTCCTCTGCAGAACCAGCAGGCACAGCACGAACCTCTCTAAGGGCCTTTTTACAGCCATGCTCTGGCAGCTGCCCCCCTCCTGCCCTCGCTGCCGGGATGTGGCTCTGCCCATGCCCGTGTCCCTGCCAGAGAGCAAAGCCACTGGCATCGGCGGGCCGGGGCACGTGTGGAGCGGCCACAGTCCCCAACAGGGCCCTTGCTCCAGCCCAGCATTTGAGTGGATGAGATATTGTAATGAAAGGAGCGGGACTGGCTGTGCTGCAAGATAAGATTGTCTGCCAGGGCTTTGTTGGAGGCAGCCTTGCAGATGCAGGAAGGAAAACGAGCTGTAAAGATGGTAAAAGGAGAAGGAAAAAAATGCCCCAAGGGAAGCAGTACTGGCTTGGAAGACTAAAAGCTCCTCTTCAAAGAAGGACATGGTAACACAGAAACAAGTGCGAACAGCATGAAACAGCACCATGTCCTGCCTTAGGAAGCCCCCTCGCCCCACTGGTGCCATTCTGCACCTCTCCAGGCAGCCAGCGCTGGGATGGGGCACCACGGACCCTACCCAGGAAACAAACTGGGGTGGCTGGTACTTCTCAGGCAGGTAGGAGCTGCTGACCTGGTGGGTGTTTCACAGTAGCAGCAGGAGAAAAAGCACCTGATGGCACAGTTTGGAGGATGATTAAATGCTGCTCCTGGAGGAGAGGCAGGAGAAGGACAGCATGGCCCCGCTGCTCCCAAACCAAGCGCAACATGGATGTGTCTGCACTTGTGCCCCATTAACTTTGTTTTGCTTGGTTCTTCCAGATTTAGCCTGCTATTGCAGAGTGTCCGTGGAGGCCCAGCGCTGCCTTCTTGATGGAGGGTTTGCTGCTTGCATGCCTTGCTTCAAGCAAGGCAGGGATTCAAGGGGAAATCTTGGTTTCAGCTTAGATTAACCTAGTCCTGCCCAGCCCAGACTTGTGCATCCCCTTGTCCTGTCCTGTGGGTATTTTATGCAGCGTCATTTCCTGGTTCACACATCTCCACCTGCTTCTGGTCCTTTCCCCATTGCCCCAAGCCACCACAAAGGGAGAATGGAGTCCCCATCTGGACAGCGAGGACAGTGGGAGGAGGGGAGCCTAGGGCCAGATGGATTTTCCACATGGAGTTGAGAAACAGCAATGCACAAGGTGTCCCGGTTCTCTGTGGTCTGGAGACTAAAACCAGCACCTGCATCCTCACAGGAGCCCCACAGAGAGCACAGGGAGGAGCTGTGGGGTCAGGCCAGTGCCATCCTGTTTGTATTCAACTGGCTGGTGATAAACTCAAAGGAGCCAGACAAGACCCGAGAGGAGATCATCCACACAGCTTCCTGCTGTGCTCTGTTTGCTTGTTGCATCTGACAAGCAAAACCAGGGCCTTGTGCCCACACGGGTGATCCGGGGTCCCTGGCACACACCCAACCTCAAGTGTGGGAGGGAGCAGCAGGACCCAGCCAGAGGGTCCCCTCTTGTGCCAGAGCCACGTGGCAGTGGGCCCACAGCCTTGGGGACAGGAGGAAGGCAGGGTACTTACAGGGACAGCCATGGCTGCTGCTTTGCGCCCTGAGGCTTGAGGTCTTTTTTTCCAGGACAAGGTAGAGAGACTTGTGCTAAATACTTCAGTTTGTTTAATCCACCATACAGAAATAAAATCCTGAGAGGTTCAAAGCTCCAGTGTTTACTCTATCAAGTTTATTTCTGGGCTAAATAAACAATCAAAACATGCTAGTTGAAGCTGATGGATAGTTGGCATTTGGCAAAGACAAAGCACGAATCCATAATTATTTTAAGATGAACTCACCTGGAGAAACCAGAGCAGTAGCCAACAAGAAAAAAAGCTCCTTTGAATAACTCAATGAGAACAAAGATACCTAGAAACACGCACATCAGTGACAAGACAACATCAGCCCTGGCGAAGGAGAGGGGACAGGCAGCGCTACCCCAGCTCTGTGGAGGATGTCTCGGATCCCCATTGTCACCTCTGCCCAAGGACCCCATGCCCATCTCACCAGAAGCCCATCCCTGGAATCTATGGCTGTCTGACAGCCGAATTCCCTCCCTGACTCATAGGATTGGAACAAGCCAGACTTTTGCAGACAACAAAAAAGATAAAAATCATACTGCTTGGGGGAGTGCCAAGCTATTATTTCACCCAATTAGAGTCGTGAACTGCTGAAAGTTAAAAGGATTTCCTCTGGAAAGAGAACATTCCTCAGCCAGAAAGTCTCCAGAAAGGTACAGGAGCAATAACTCCTGGCGTTCGGCGTTAGGAAACCAGCGTCTAGACAAAGACTTATTTTTTGGTTTGTTGTTGATGATGTTTTTTAAAAGATGCTACAGTACAGATCCTGGAACTTGGATTTCTATTTTTACACTCTTTCTACCTGTGACAGATTCATATGTCCAGGACATGCTGGGGACAGTTTACACATCTTTCGTTATTTTACTTTAACAACCACAGCTTAGAGGTACTATGCTCCCTGGGATTAAAATGGATGGATGTCGCTATTTGCATGGATACTGCTATTTGTAGGGATGCGCTGTCACACAGCAACAGGAAACAAGTCCTGGCTGCCACCCATCCCCGCAGCTCAGATTGCCTCTGAGCAAGAACACGTGTGGCTTAGGCCCCACGTCAGCCCTGCTGCAGAAACCTCAGGTGGATTTGAGGAGCGCAAGGGGCTCCTGCACAAGGGTGGCCCAGGAAAGCACCCAACACTCTGGTGCAACACTTCAAAGCAGCCCCTTCACTGCTGCCCATGGCAGGGCAGGGTCCGGCCACAGCAGTGCAGGAGAACAGCTGGGGGTCCTCACCCTGCCTGGTACCTCCTTTCCTGCGCCTGCCTCCTGTCAGCCAAGCAAAAATGTGGAGAACAGTACGAAAGGGCACCTTGTCCTGCCATTCCCAGGCGGGCACGGGGAGGAAGCATGCTCCCTTGCCACAGCACTGCCCATTATTGCTTCAGCATGTCGCAATACGCTGATTGAGTAATTGGCAATTATACTGCATTTATCTTTATCTCTAGTGTTACGGTGTTATGTTCACAACTGTATAAATAACAGCCCGTCTCCCATCCGCAGGAGGTTCCATTTTGCCCAGCCTTGCTGATCCTGCAGCAGAGAGCAGCAATACAACCTGAGCTCAGGTTTAGGTGCTGTCCCCCACTGCCACCCCAGCTTGAAAAAGAGCATTTTCACAAGTGCTTCTACACCGCTACAAAAGCAAAACTCATTTTTGCCACCATGCAAAAGGAAGTGTTTTGTTTTGGCACAGCTGGTTTTAATTCCTTCTTTAGAAGAAATAATTTAACCTGGCTGCAGCTTTATCAAGAGAGATTTCATCGTGGACTTAGACAACCTTTCTTGCAGCCATTGTACTGTCAAACAGGTTTCCTTCCTCTTCTTCACAACACTTCTACATCACATCCTATTTAGAGCTCTTACAGTTCTTCATAAATAATGCGGTAATGAGAGCCCTGTACACTTCTGGGATTTGGGAGGCATTATCTCAGTTTTTAAGAGGTGGAATATGAAGATCAGAGATTAAAGGTGGCAAACCCAATGGGCTCTGATCCAAACAACAGTTGCTGTTCTACCTCGTTTCCTTTGGATCTGGAGCCCTTCTTGGCTTCTCCACCCATCAGCCCCGCTCTCCCACTTCTTTGTCCCAGCACTTCAGTCCCACCCTATCCTTTCTCTCCAAGGTAGCTTACAAATTGTGCACCAGCACATCATCAGTCCCTCACATATTTTGCTTGAGGTTTGTAGACACAAAATTGCTGCTTCCATTAGCTAGTAACCAGAATGAGAAATTCAACATCAGAAAATATTTCTATTGTAGATAAATACTACTGAAAATATGGAAAAAAATACTGATTAATACTACTGAAATATGGAAAACGAAAGCTCAGAGCTAGGGCTTACCTGCGGAGGATGGGAGCTTGCTTGCTGCAGAAGCTCCTGAATTTCTAGCAGAGGCTAATTAAACAAGCAAGTGTAAGTGTGGACGGAGCGCTTGGCAGTACTCTGTGCTCGCCCAAGGAGGCAGCGCCTGGCTCAGAGCACCAACAGCTCCGTGGGGCACGGCTGGCTGGTGCAGAGGGCTGCACATCGCACCCTCTGGCTGGAGGGCACAGGGTCTGAGCCTGGTGATTAAGAAAGCAAGATTTCTATTCAAAATTTTAAGCTTCTCCAAAAGACAACATGCTGCTGTGCTTCTCCCTGGGGAAGATGAGAACCTACTGCTGAGCTATCATTTACTTTTTTTCCAGAGAAAGCAAAGCCTAGCTGCAGGGGCACACAGGCACCAGGATGTGGCACAGACAGCAGGAAGCAGACGTGTGAGTTTTTCCATGTGCAGAAGTGGCTCTAGAGAGATGGGTAAACTGGAGGTTTTACCTGAAAAAACAGCAGTGATTCTGTCCCTCCCCAGCAGGCAGGCTTCCTAACCCCTGATCAGGACTTCCCATGTCTCCACCTTGGTCTTAGCAGGCATTTCTCACTGCAGAGAGGGCACACGAAATCACAGCCTAGCTCTAGGGAGTTCCTTGTCTCCAAAGCGGCACAGGGTACCTGCCCATCCTGTCCCTGCAGTGGGGAAAAACAGGGTCCTTCCACGTGGCTTCTGATACCCAACAGGTGCTGCTGTGCATAGGCACAGACATGGGGAAGATGTGCGCAGGGTGTGTGTCTGCGGGTGGGAGGAACAAATTGTGGACAGCTGGAGTAAGCAGGGTGCTCACAGGAAGCAGGAGACACCTGGAAGGAAGCACACATCCCTGCCATTAGCACTCAGGCAAGGGGCTGCTGCAAGTCCCCCCAACGGCCCCCCACAAACAAATCCTCACGCACAGGGAACACTCCGAGACAAATGCCCAAGTAGCAAAGAAAAAAAACCCCACAAACATGTTTTCCAAAAGACTACAGTCTTAGCCTGAAGAAAACATTCATTTTCCTGACAGGGGCTTTCACAGTGCGAAGCAGCTGCAAAAAAAGCCAGGTAATGCCTCTGATGGGAAGGTGCCCCAGCAGGAGCAGACAGCAAGCAGGTCCTTGCTGATGCCCACCCTGCAGAGCTGAAGAGGCACAGTGCACAACTCCCCAATTCAAAAGAAAGGAAAAATAGCAGAAAACACCACATCAAACAAAGAAAAACAAAACCAAACCAAGAAAAAGAGAAAGACCCTTACCTTGTCAGGCGCTCTGTCACTTGGATTCTGCAGCTGAAAGCCCAAAGCCAACACAGCTTTCCTTTGGGGTCAGTATGAACAACAGGGAAAGAAGCAGTTAGGAGACCCCCAGGACCTCAGCCCAGAAGCCAGTCAGTCCCTCCCTCTCAGAGAGGACATGAAGGATTGTCACCAGCAGCGACAGAAGAGTCTGTCACTAGATGACCATCTCTCAGAAGGCTTGGGTGGTGGTTGTGTCCCTTGCAGCATGGTGGAGGCTGCATGTAACCTCTTCCCCAGGATGGCCTTTGCCTTGCTGGGTCTGTAACTGCCTGGTAAGTGGACTTCCGGCTGCTGATTAAGAATTAACTTGGGCTGTGAAGGAAGGCTGCCCCTCCAGCTCTCAAACAACATGGGACCAGATTTTCAAAAGCAGAGTGAGCACAGCCCCTGCTATATCCCAGGATGGCAAGACCTGGGACAGAGTGTTTAAGTGCCCAGGTAACCTGTGCAAGATGCTTTCAAGCTGTTAACCACACCTTTGAAACACCTTCATTCACCCTCTTCCAGACTTAGCCCTAGTTCATCAGCACTTTTGCACTGTTACCTTTGTTTTAAGAGTAACCCATACTGATAAAATGCTCTAAGGACCACATTAAACCATTTCTTCTGTTCCACAGATCTCATTGTTCTGGTTGAAGTGCCACCGTCAGCCAGGCTAGTTGTTCTTTCTGTATTCAAGTAACTCAATGCATCTATCCTTAACCCAACATTAGTTTTGGGGTTTTGTTTCTCTGTTTTTGCTTTATTAACAGACAAAATAAAATATAATTTTGGATGGATCAACTCCCTCACAAAGATTAGTGACTGATAGTACAGGCTCTACATAAATGCCCTGTTGCACAATTACTTAAAAGCTTCAGGATTTAAACTTCTACCATAAAAGATCAAAAGGCTCAAGTCCCAGTTAAGGGCCTGTCCTATTTCTTGGGCAAGACAACCCATCTCTCTGTGCAAAGGGGTTATAGTACTTCCCAACCATACCTGTAAGTTTTATTATTAAGATGCACGATTGCACACAAATGCCTAGACCTTTGCAGAAAACCACGCATGAGCAAACCAGTCTTATCTTCTTGAATTGATAAGCAACTTGAAATGCAGTGACCCTGGCTCACAATGAATGCACTCTCACCACTGTTTGTTTTCACTGATCATATTTAGCACTTGATTTGAATACACGTATCAATGTTGCAGCAGCAGCCCTTTGGGATATGCAGCTCATTGTTTTGACAACGAGGAGTTCAACAGTTCAATCCAGAACCCAGAGTGCTTATTTCCTCACCTGATTAAAAGAGGTGGTGGCTGATAAATGCACAGTCTATCCAGGACTGAAAAGCTTAAAACTTGCTTCCTTCTCCCCACCCAGTATTTCTGGGTCACACACATTGAACTCAGTGCTTTTTTTCTTCAAAGGAGTTTCATTCAGCAACAAAAGAAAACCTACAGCATTTCAGAAATTTTGAAAGGGAATAAAGTAGAAGCTGTAGTAAATTTGGTATTGAAATCAACACTCCCAACGCCGGAGCAGGAGGAGAGGCAAAGACATGCTGCTTCATGACAGCTCCAACAAGCTGCCTTGGGAGATGGAAGCTGGCCCGTATTGGACACTGGCTTGCCACCATAAACCACTAAGATGTGCTGCGTAAGAAAAGAGGTGAATCTCATTCCCTTGTATCAAAAGAATAAGCAAAAAGGGGAAAATGTGGCCATGCAAAAATAACTTCTCTCCATTTCGATCCCACTGCTTAGACTTACTAAGCAACTGATGTTCATACAAATTCTTTGATTAGGGAAAACTATATAGGACAGTTTCTGAGCAGCACATACATAATTTATCTAATACTTTTGAGGAAGTGACTACACTAATAGTTCAGAGGAAACTGAACTCTCATGTCTGTAAGGATTTCTACTTGAAAATGCATTTACAATTAAAAAAACTAAAGGCATTAATAGCCAAGTCCTACATCTCATTATGAATAATTTTTAATATCTTTGCCACCTGCTTGCACATTCCAGCTTAAATTAATCTTACTTGTCTAGCAAAAAGCAGATGAACTGGAAAGGTCTCAGAATTCCCAGGCAATCCCAGACAGCACAACAGAGGGATCCATACATACCACCTAGAAGAAGAAACGGTTGCAATATGGTAGCACAGTCTCAATATGCTGTTTCAGGATACTCCTTGACCAGCCTCTCAACTATAGCAGTTAAACTCACTGCAACATTACTGCAGAAAAAATAAAAGTAGTTCATGTTCTTGATACTGGTAGAACTGCATTAGTAAATACATTACCAATTTTGTTACAGGTTTGGTATATCCACTTACACTAAGTAAGCCACAGGCAGTTAAATACCAAGAGCTAGTCAATAAGCTGTATTCCACAGAAAAGCACCAGCTACACTGGCTGCAGAGTTACTTGTTTTGTTTAGGTAATAGCCTACACCAAGAAAAAACCCCACTTTTTCATATTAATTAACAAACTTAGTGATAAACATAGTCAAATTGTTTCCTTTTCCACCCTAAACCTTCGAGATCTTTAGTGTCTTGATCGTATGATGCTACTTCAGTGCATCTATATCCCCTACAGAGAATAGCAGAATTGGTAAATCGTTGATTTCTGCTACTAATAAAAAACATTTGTCTTCTCAGCTTCATTATCAGACAGCTGAAGAAGTAATTTTGCTCTGGGCTTTTTTTTTTTATCAAGTGAAGAAAGTTGCCACAATCACCAATTGTGCCAATCAACCACTAACTCATGTTAGTTCAAAATACATCTAAATCTTGTCAGTCAGTGCAGCAAAACCAAAACGTTTGAAAGATGATTAATAAGGGTTTCTCAGGAGAACTACAGTGCAGACTCAGTAACACACATCTTTGATATTATGCAGAGATATTTGTATAAATTTTATGGAGAACTTAAGAATATTACAACCTTTGAATTATTTAGAGAATAGACTGCAACAGAACATCTACACATTTTGAATATTTTTTTTAATGATCATTCATTTAAAACAATAAATCTTAGAAATAGTCCTGATAATGGTCAGAAAACCAGCAAACAAGTGAAAAGACAGAGGCATAAAAACTCCATAAAAATGTTTTTATTCCTTATTGGTGGAGGCCGCATATGAAAAAGAGGATCTATTGTGAGCTTTTCAACAAACAGAACTGCCAAAAACCAGCAATCCTCCTAAGTAGCAGAGACACCGCGGTATCCTGTTCCAGGGCAGAAAACAGCTATCAAATCCATCTCCTTGCCGTCTTGCAACACAGGGAAGTTACAGTTTTCACCAAGAAGCTAAAGAAATTGTATCAAGAAATGCTACTCCAAAGCAGCTGTCCAAGGGCAACATTTCCCCCTGGTCCTCCTCAGTCTTCATTCTCATCTTTCATTTTCTTCTTTTTCTTTTTCTTCTTCTTCTCTGTATTCTGCAAACAGACAAATGTTGCTATGAACAAACCATAACAGAGAAGCAAAACCACACATGTAGCTAGGGAACCAAGCTCACACTCAAAGCATCACAGCTGCCATACTCAGCAAAGCACAACCCAAGAGATGGCCCCTCCCTCTACTGCTGATGTACTCAATGTTTACAGCACAGTGGGGCCAGTGGGCAAGGGAAGCCGTGCTGTCTGCCACACTGCTGGCAGCTCAGCACTGCGGTCAGACTGCTTCAGGCAGTGTAGCTGCCCTCAGAGGGGAGAAAATGAAGTCTCATGTTAAGAGCAGGATTTCAAAACTGAGCAACTAGTTTGGTTTGGTCTCATCCACTCTACTGTTGCTGGGTGACATCAAATGATGCTTCATCAATTCAGCAGGTACAGCCTGTGCTCCCTACAAGTCCAAAACACTAGACAGATGCCAGTGGATTGGCAGCAAGGGACACCTTCCCCACCAGAAAAAAATGTAGAAAGAGAGAAGACGAAAGCTGGGGGTGAGCAGAGGAAAGGAGGAGAAACACTCCTGGAACACAGAGGCATTACAGTTAACAAGTTTCCCAGACCTTATTTTGTAATGCCAATCTTCTTGGACATCACAGTGATGGATATAATGAAATAAAGTTACTGGAGTAAAACTATCCTCGCATACCATCAGCTATACAGATAAGTATATCCAGCACCCCCCCCCCATATGTTCTGGAGAGAATCCATTCCCATAAAGGATCAGGTTGCCGTGCAATTCTGCCTCACCTCAACAGCAGGGCTGGTGGGGGGTTCCTCATTCAGTACTTCCTCTTCTTCAGCTTGCTTTTCCTTATCCTTTTTCTTCTTTTTCTTTTTGACAGGCTCACCATCTTCTAAAGTTGACTCTCCTGTACCGCAGAAGGAAGAAAAAGGAAAACCAGGTTGTCAGTTATTAAAAATGTAAAAGGCAAAAAAACCCACCCCAGCTTTGTGAGATGCAAGAGTACACAATGATTATAGTAAGAATGCAAAATACTGAATACCACACTGGCCCTTCTTTAGATCTCTCTACACCTATTTTCTCTCCACTTTGCCCTTACCTGCATGACTACTCCCTGCTATAATCAAAATAGACAACTTCCTAAGACACAAGTTACAATGTTCAGACAGCACTATTCACATCTCTGGGTACAAACACCACTCCTATGTTCTGCTCCCAAAGTTTAAAACAAGCTTGCATGTTTTAATTTGTCTGCCAAATTATCTTCTAGTACTCTTTTTGAAAACAGATTGTCCACAGTTTGGCAAATATTTTCACCAGCATCACAAGAGCAGTGGAAGGACTTTAAAACTGACATCAGAAACGCATTCAGCCTGCCGTAGCTCGTTTGCAAGCAATTTTCCTATCTTAATGTCGGAAATTTGCTAAGAAGCAGACCAGTTTTCTTAACTGTTTAGACTGGCAAACACAAAGATCTCTTAATGCTGAGCAAACAAAGCATTTAATGCAAAAGTAGAAACTCCTTCCTGTCCTGGAAGACAATAATTGAATTATTTATGTAAGCTAAGGGGAATGTTAACCCAAGGAAAGATTTACTAATGCTCTCTTACATCTATTTTTCAGAACTATTTGTCAACAGCTGGCCTATCTAATCATAGTGGCAAAGGCACTATGATATACCACACATTTTCTAGAATACATACCACAGTCTTAGGAATCTCTAGGTAAAGAAACCAAGCAGAAATCATTACCAAGCTGACAGCCTATGCAGTAGTAGGCTGTTAATGGAGCACACCCAAGTTAGATTTATTTGCACAACTGAGTCAGTGCTGGATACCAAGTTTCTCAGTATGTAGCACTCATGAGTAATTTGATGACTTAGCAACCACTGTCCTTCAGTAGTTACAAAACTAAGATGCTGAAACCAGCAGTGTTTGTGGTGTGTATACTTGCTACTGGAGTGACTAGTAATGAGCTTGTGACTCAAGTAGTATTTTTGCTCACTGTACTCCCCCAAAAACCAAGTTAATTTCATTTTCAAGCACACTCACCTCTTACAAAACAGAAACAAAACCAGTGCAATTATAAAAAATAAACCAAAAAAACCTCACAACCTCCCAACATCTTGATTGTACTTTGTCACAAGTTTAGTTTCTCAAGGCAGGAGAAGAATTGTATGAGCCAAAAATACACTTCAATCTTTTCCTCTAACATAAGCTTCAGACAAAAAAATTGGCTTCCGGGTAAAAAATTTCTAGACATGTCTACAGGAAAATACAGCCAGCTAACACATGCATTAAAAAATGCCAGAAGCAAAACAGCAATGGATTCCAGATAAAGGCACTGGTAAATATAAATGTAAGTGGATTCTGCCACACACATCATTCACAGTGAACAGCATGCAAGCATAAGGGATTCAAAACACATGTAAAAGTAAGTATCCTCATTTCTTTATGTATGACATAGGGAAATAAAAAGTAGATGAAAAATAAGCATAAACTACACTAAAGCCATATAGTACAACAGGAGCATACACATCACATTTTGCCATGCAACACATTTGCACTCAGTTGGATTGGTAAACTCTGCATTTTCCAGCAAAATGTTGGGTGGTAACCTTGGAAAAATAACTTCTGCTTATTACCCTACATGTCACCAAGTCTGACACACCAGGCAGTGGAACCTGTCACAATTTACAACCGCAGATGATACACTGCGCAGTCATAGGCACTGTCACTTCTCATAGCTAGCAGCACACATCTTCCTGAAGATCTCAGTTGCTGCTTTCTAGCAAAGCTCATTGCAAGACTTCACGCATTTGTACCTAGGCAGAATGAGGATAAAGGCTCCAGGCGTGCTGTTTTTTTCCCCCCCTCTGGGTGCAACACTTTTAAGTCACTCAAGCCCCACAGGGCTTCTTTGTGATACACAGCAGCTGACAAGAAAGCCAACAGCTCTTACTCTCAGGCACCGAGGCGCAGAAAGCAGCACCCAGAAGAGCAGTTTGATTGATGGCCCTGTGCAGTGCTGGGGATCACCAGCAGTAGTTCTATTCACCCATTTTCTGCCAGTTTTCTCTAAGCTTTTACACACCAGTCTGATGTACCTTCCATCCTCCACATGATGCTCTGCATGTACAGAATCAAGTCACACTGTCTATCAATAAAGATACCATGTGATGATGTTGCTGTCACCTAAAGCTTTGTGTCTTGCAGGGTTCACTCTGTTAATTGAAGATTATATTTCTCTTTTCAAGAGACTTTTCCAAGTAACTAGTTGCTACTACATCATGATGCTTAAATGCAAGCTGAGTGCTTCACTAGGGGTGCTGGCTAGCTCTGTTGCTGGTATGCATTCTGTCTAGCCCCATTCAGCTTCAAAGACTGTAGTCACAAAAATACCTGTCCTGTTTCCCTTCCTGCACCATTAAAACAGGTTTTAACAGACATCTCCTTAAGTGGATTATAACTCATTTGGGGCACTATCCTTCCACTTGGTTTCTTCATAGATGTAAAAGATGAAAGTGGTTTGAAGTCATGGCTCACCCCCAGCTCCCTTGACAGTTCCTCTCCTGCCATACATGTACCCCAAATAGGGAGAAAGAAAATGCCACACATTTCACCTTGCAGGAACATTTACATTTGAGGCTACCACAATTCACAATACTATCCCCCTTTACAACAAATATTAAAGCAATAGTTTGACAAATCACTTTTCAGTGGCAGCTTCCTAGCTTATTCCTGTCCCTTACCTTCCTCTTGTATTACAAACTGGATCAAAATTGATCTGTCTGAAGAATTCTTTTTTTTTCTTGGACTGCTTTATGCACAAATAGCATAGGGAAGGAGGGGGCAGGGACTTTTTTCACAATACTATGTCTGCACGTGCAATCTCTGACCAGGGAAATGCTTAATAGAGCACTGCATCAAAAAGAATAGAGCCAAGAACACCAGAAATTAAAGGCTCATGCATATTCAAGTGGACATGCAAGATATCTTACTACTGGGACCTCCTCTGCACTCTCCTGTCTATTGTGGAACTTACCAAACTTCTCAGACCACCACCCCTTTAGCAGGCTATGCAGTCATACCAACTACACTGGAAAAGAGCAAGGTCATGGTCAGTCTAGACTGTGTCAGGGAAATCCATGTGCTTTGGTGGGTGGTCAAACACAAGAATTTACAAACATAGGGGCAGTGCTATTTTAAAGGGTACAAGAGAACAGACTGAAGGGATTAGTTCTTCATACAGGTGATAGGAGACAAACGCTCTGAAAACACTTCCTCCATAGTCTGAAACAACCGGCACACTTAGTTTTAATGCCCAACTATCCAAATAAAATGACCCAGTTGACATGAAGAACTGGGAAAAAACAGGAGCTATGAACCACACATCTGAAGGATGCCCTAACTTTTCAGTAAGAAAAGAAACACACCTAAATCCTGTACTTCAGGTTTTAGGAATTAAAAAAAAAACCAAACAGTACATGTTTCAGTAGTCCACAAGTATTCTGAACACTGTCTACTGCTCCAATAATTCTTGGTAGCTTAAGGACACCTGCAAAGTCGCATCCTGCCCCTAAACCAGGGGGTATCAATGCTCAATAAAGCAAAAGAAACAACACAAGCAGATTTGTGTACAAAAGCATGAACCATTGAGTAATACACCTATAAACAGAAATATCCTCATACTGTTAAGAGACCAGGCTGGAAATGAATGTAATATCTCACTTGTGAGAAGCTCACACCTGTGAGATGTCAACACTTGCTTTGATAATGCAAGGGAAGCCCAAGGGAACAACTCTGAGACTATAGTAAAGGAAGTTAGTTCAGAAGATTATCAAAAGCAGTAGCTGTGAGAACACCCACATTCTCCAAAAAGCAAGAGGGCGAAGTTCAAGCCTCCAAAGTACTCATGTGTCCTTGTCTCATTATGATAAGTACAAAAGAACAAGCTGGGGCACAGATCTCAGCTTTATAGCACAAAGGATTTTCCCTCCAGTGTAACTAATTCTCAGCTAAATTCAGGTTCCTACAAGTTGCACCATCCACACACACAGACACCATGAGCCAACTGGTGTCTGGAAAGATCACACCTGAGTGTCAGCCAAGCATGAAGAGGTACAGAACCAGCATAGCTACACTCTGATACTCTAGAATACAGCAGCACACAGAAAGGCAGAAAGGGGAGGCTCTGACAGCCCTCACCTGCTGCAGGCACGGGTAGTTGACAAAACTCGGGAGTACCTCATGCCCAGATCTGGCTCAGGGTCTCACAGAAGTGACTTAAAGTCCTCTTTCTTTTCCTTTCTCCCCTACCCCCTCCCAAGTTACATACTGCAGTGTATCATAGCAAGTACTAGGTCAGCCATTTAGAGGTGCTGAAGTGCACACTGGAGAGAAGAGGAAAGAGCATATTTCTTAAAGTGAACCGTAATATAAAATGAGATTATTTTGAAGTTGCAGTCCAGAAATCGTTCTTCACAATCTTTCTTCTTATCAGAGAAGGAAAGAACAACTGTGACCATAGTTCAGTTTTAGCTCTCCAGAGAATTACAACTGTTCGTATATTATGTAAATTTAGACTGAAATTTCGAAGTGCAATGTCACCTCAAATTCTCATGTTCAATGTTTGTATGTTGAAACACATCAGGAAACATTTCTATACAGAATAAAACAGTACTCTTTAAAGGAAAATCAGGCAAGTTCTGGTTTTACGAAGAAGAGATTTTTCGTCTTCAAGACACTGAGGCCCACTAAATATGAACCTGCTGAGCAAGACATTCTGCAAGAATATGAGTAGAGGTTTTTTGTTTTAAATGTTCTTATATGCCTACAACTGTTTAAAAGCAGATATTTAAAGTAAATTGACTGCAGTCTGCTATCAGTCCATAAAGGATTTTTTTAATACAGTCATATCCAAGGAGAATAACCAGGTGTTTTAGCTGGCTGCAAATGTTAAGCCCCACTGCACGATACACACCATGACATACCATGAAGCAACTAACCTTTCATCTCTGCTTTGAACTTCTTTGCTTTCACAGCAACCTCTGCATCTTGTTCTTCCACCTCCTGAATCTTGCGTTTCTTTGAAACAGCAGGAAGTGTAGAGTCACCAGATGGGTCAAATACTTTTATTTCACTGTAATGAAGAAAAAAAAGCCAGTTTAAGTAATAAAAAGTAGGGCTAGCCCCTAGGTAAGATCCTGCAGTTGAACATAAACTTTCCAACGCAACCTCCTGAGAATATCTGCAAATCAATCTTGCTCAGCTAACTAAGCACCTACAGGTAGTGAGGCCCTTTCTCAAGTACATGAATGGCTCATCAGTAATCATGACTACAGGAGATACCCCACAAAACACAACTGTCTGATCTGAAGACACCAGTTAAGTAGGAGTTTGGTTCTGGTTTATATCTGTTCAAGGCTCTGCAGAACACATAAATTAACCATTAGATTGATCTCTCTCACACTGAAAGGCTTTTATCATAGCTGTGTATGGTCACAAGCACTTAGCTCCCTACAATTTGGTAAATCCATATAAGCATACCCTAAGGGCAATATACATACAGGATTAGAAGTCACTTTACTGTTGCTTTGTCTGCACTGCCTCTTCACCATTATGTTCACAGGGCAGAACTCACAAAGCAGAGTAACACTATGGCTCTTTTCTATCACTTGTATCACAGACTTATAGGACCTGATCTGTGCAAATAAATACCTAACGCCGCTATTTGCAAACACTGGACTCTGCTTCAGTTAAACCCAGACAAGAGCTCACTGGCTTCCTTGTAATTGTCAAAATATTACTAATTAAAAAAAAACAAATCAGCAAATAAACATGCCAAAGATAGGTAATGCACTGACATCTTTTTTGAAAAGCATACCAAAATGCTTCACTTGAACCTCTTCTCTAAAAACTACCTCACAACTTCTGAAACATTATTTCAATGTAGCTAATTCGTACAGGATGCAATCTTCCATACAAGACTAAGATTCTTGCTAATCTCCTTAAAATACTAGTTTAGCCCTTCAGTCTCCATAATGCAGCAATACTGCCATTTTTGTACTACAAGGACAATTTGACAGGGAACGAGTCAGCTTCCCTTTTAGGCAGCCAGACTAAGCCAAACAGCCAGGAATTATCTTTAGTCTCTCCCCCAAGCCTAGACACATTTGCAGGGCATGTCTAACAGTGGAAACATGTCCTGGCAGGAATTCATGACTCCTAATTTCAAGAGGTCAAAAACCTGCATACATTTTGTCTCCTCAGCACCCTCCTCCCTAAGCTACTGCCTCCTTACACGCCCTGATGCTTCATTTACTGATACTGCCTTTTCAAAAACTGCTCCAAAAATCACAGCCATCACTACACTTTGAAATGCCTAGCATATGGAAATGAAAGTTACAGCTAGGCTTGAGAAATATGCTTGGAGACTGCAGATGGGTGCAACACTGCTATTTTCTCCTCACAGAACAAGCATCCAGCCTTGGTGTTGCTAAGCACTTGCCCTCTCTACACCAAGGGTTCAGCAAAATAAGCAGGCCAGGCTAAGCAAGAAGCCTGCAATCAAATTAAGTGAAAAACCCAGATGTCACAGCTCAGACTAATAATAACCTGTTCTAATCCTTAGATGTTCAGCTGTCCCAGCTGCAACTTGCAGTGTCTCTTTGGGCACCAGAAACTTCTCTAACAGTGTCCAGAGTACAGACCCTATCTATTGCTTAAGATACATATTACTTAAATAACTTGCTACATATTAACTCCCCAAAACATCCAGCTTTTTGGGCTGATGCTGATAGCATCTAAATATACTGATGATGTCAGTAATTTACTACTAGAAAATCAGGACTGTTTCTCCAGTTCACTGGCTTTACCACAACTGTAGAATGTGGAAAAACAGAAAATTCCCATTAGCAATTGGACTTGGCACCAGTGTTTCAGAGCACAGAAAATGTTTTCTGGATCTTAAGACAACTCAGCCCACAATGAAAAAGCTTCTCAGAAATAACAATATGGAGAGTTATTTATACTCAGCCAAGCTGAAAGGCAAAACTATTCACCTCTTGTTTTGATACTTGTCTGCCCTGGCCAAGGCTTTTCCAGTGCCACTTATTCTTCTCATCTACAAAAAAAAAAAAAAAAATCGGAAGTGAAAAACAAATTGCTCATAATGAAAACAATTTACAACACAAGTTCTACAGCTCTTGAAAGGAATTAAAGGAAAGACAGACATATATTATTGGTCAGGCTCTTCTGTACCTGTAGGAGTCTCACACCTGGGAGCAGAAGAGTGACAGAGGTAACTGGGGTGAGAAAGGCATGTGCCTTTCCAATATTGCTCTTCAAGGGCTCAGTTCAATTAAAGGGCACTAGTACCGCATCAAACATACCACAGCCACATCACATACAACATCATATCTCTAAATTCCCAAGACCTGCTCAAATTTGCGCACACTTTCTTTCTTTTGCAAGGATGACTGCATGACAGGGCAGGTATCAGACTATGCCTGGCATAAAGCCAGCCTTAAAACCACAATACAGGCCCCAAACTGGATTTGAATTAAATTTGTACTTGTCAGGTGACCAATTTGTGTTTTGATATTAACATGTCTCTTTGCCTTTGTTTTGATGGGAAGTATCACCTCCCATGAAATGCTCAAGGAGGAGCAGGCAGGTTTTTCTACTTTTTTTTTTTTGTTCTAGCAATGCCAGTACTACAGCATTAGTATCAGATCTTTTAGCTTGGAGGGTTGAACCTAGTCATAATTTACAAGAGCACATGCAGCACGCATGCCACCTAAAAGAGGAAAGTGAACACTACATTGTCCCAACATGTTGTGCCGATGGCAACAGATAGAAAAGCAGGTACAGAGAGGCACAACATGCATTAGGTGATGGGAGGGCAATACAGCAATTTGCAGGACATCATCTTGCTTCGGCTACAGAGAAAGCTCCTTAAGACTAAGCATCACCAGGTTCAAATTTTGGGGAACCATGGTGGAAAATGTGAGGGGGGAGAAAACCCAAATGCGCTTTCTTCTAAGGTGAAGAGAAAGGAGCTATGAAGTAATAAGCATATCTTTGCAATTAATACAGAGGTGTAGTAGAATGTAAAGGTGTGATCTTATTCACCTTGTTTAGAATCAACATTTTTCAGTATCATGTAAATGAAGACCAGCATGTAAACAAGAAAAACTGACATACAAATGGATGCAGTCAGCTTAAAAAGCCTACTGCTCCAGCCAAGGTTGAGAGAAACTACAGAGTAAGAATGACACCAGATCACACAACCCAGTGAAGGAAAAAGACTCATAAAGCAGTGCGTCAGAAAATTATACCACAAACAAGAATGACAGCTTTAGGTAGACCTCTGCTAGACTTACCCCTCTCTCTTCCAAAAGCCTCAGTCTCGTCTCTACTTTTAGTCTGTTCTCAGCTCCCATTTCAGCACTGGTATCCTCTCCAAGGGCATCATAGCGAATAGTCAAGGCAGTCTTAGCTGCCAGCATTCGAGAAATCTGGAAAAGCCAAAAAGAATATTAAATGCTAAGACTTAGCATAAGGCAATGATTCACTCCGATCTGGAAACCATACCCACAAAAGAACAACGTAGCCATTCACTAGCAGCGTTTAGCTCAAAAACCAATTAGTATGTCATTCTTCTAACACTGAAATACTGTTAATGTAATGTCTTATTTTCTTGATAAATAGAGGGGAACACGTGAGACAGCAAGTTATTTACATATATCCTCGTCTACCCCAATCTTTAGAGATCAGGTTAGTTGGAGGTTTAATTTCCAGCTGGATAGCTTCCTCCGCAATTCAACATATTCATCCACCTGCATTATAAAAGCCTAAGCTCTTTAAAAGCAAGCCACAGAAGTTACTAGCTTTAGTACAACAACTGGAGTCCTATTTTCAAGCAAGCCTAAAGCCTGTAACAGCTTAATGTACTATCACATAGAAGAAAGTAGTAACATACCCCTTAACAAAGCCAGCATTACATCATAACTCACCAGGAATGCATCTGTTATTACTCAGATGTGTTGAATGGACAACCCCATCTCCTTCTGAACATGAATGGATAACATCCAAAGATTTGTGGCACAGTGGCACCTTCCACATAACCATTAAGCAATACAGTAAAGCAAGCCATGGAAAGCCTCACTGTGAAGCTCAAGCCATCTCACTGACAGATATTCATGCTCTGGAAAAAGCCAAGCTGGTAAACAATTCTGCAACTCACCTTTCCTTTGTTTTTGGTATTGGTTTGTCCCACTAGGGAAGCATGATAGATAAGGCCAAATTTAGGCGTGTCCCGTTTAGTCTTCAGTGCTCTGAAGAGTGCTTTCTCAGCACCCAGTAACTGAACCGTTGAAGCTGGATGTTTTGCCAGATTCAAGAGGGAACCTAGAAGGAGGTGATATAGCAATAGTAATTTGTCAAAGGAGCAACTACAGAAGCAGATTTCTACACTATTCAAAAGAATGAAGCTCAGAGGCATCTATGAGAGCTGCTTCATGTTCATTTCCTGAAGGACAAGTAAGCCATTTCAGTCTTTCAGGCTTCAACTAACTCTGTCTTGGTTTGATTTCAGCAACAGGAAAGAAGGCTGACTCAATAAAACATGTTCCATGGGAGTAATGCCTACTCCTGACAAAGTGTGGCAGTATCAACATGTCATCACAGAACTGCAGCATAAATAACTGAAATAACGCTGCTACCTTGAGCCAGTCTGACTACAAAAGCCTAATGCCAGTCAGCATTTTACCTCAGAAGTGACTGGACTATCAGCAGGAGGCTCAATAAGTGTCTTCTGAAGAGGTAGTGACTTAAGTTGCCCTCATATTCCAAAAAGAATTCAGACCAACTGAGACCTTCATCATCACAGACTACTACCAAGCTCATGCTGGTATTCTTGGATTCCTCAAGAGCCACCTTCCCCACCTTTACCACAAGATGTTCATCAGGGCCTTGCATAATACTTTTAGCTGACCAGCTCCTGAGAGAAAACCTCTGATGAGATCATCTAAACTTTATTTACACTGATCAGTGTAACCCACCTGCATGAGCAATGAGCCTTGCTCCAACCAGTTCGCCCACCATGACCGTGAGATTAGGAGCAATGGCCATCATTCTGTTCTTCAGGTAGTCATACAGCTGTGTCCGATACTCAGAGATTTCAATCACCTGGCACAGACAGAGTTTGGTTACAGGAATCAGCATTAGCTGACCAACAAATATTAAGAGCTAAATATATTGAAACGAGGAAGTGCTGAGAATTCCAACAAAGACAACTAGCAAAATGCAAAATGCACAGACAACCATGAGCCAGAGTTACAGCAAGTTCTATATACGGCGTATTCCCAGAGCAGAGCTACATCCAGAAAATATATTAGATCTCATTCCCTTATGCAACTTACTTTCTCAGCAAAGCTTCTGATAAAGGAGCTGACAACATGCCAAAGACAGCGAACCAGAACAAAAATACTTAGTAAGTACATTTTCCTTAGGACAAAACCCGGGAACATTCATTTTTCACATAAATCTTTTCCATCATTCTCTATAAACGGGGCAAATGCTCATTACTTGTTCCATACAAATACACACAATGCACATAAAGAAGCAGCCCGGTCTAGACCAAGAACAGGAACTCACTGCTCCTAACCCTGCCACTCCCTGGTAAAATCACAAAGGAAGCCAACTGGCACCATTAAAGTCAGAGGGAGTTCACATACAATCTAGATGAAAGCAGGATAGGTCTACTAACTCTTCTGGGGCCTCCATGATCCACTTTTAACCCAGGGTTTATCACCTAGTTTCAAAAGTGACAGGAGAAAAAAAGAGGCTATACAGTAGCATTCTCTCAAGGACTTAAAAGCACAATGATGCCAAAATTCCAACCAAAAGTAAGACTTGCCACTTTCAGAAGACTTTGTGAAGACATCAACAGTCTGAGATGGCTCAGATGAGGTAGTGACTGTGCACCCTCATGTCTGTACCTCAGGAGAGCAACAACATAGGAGTCATCACTGCCATCACAAGCATTAGCAATGCCCTGGGAAAGCCTCTCCTTGGGAGAAGAAGCTCTGATAAGGCGGACTAAAGTGGAGTTCCTATTGCTATTCATCTACATGTACATACCTGATCACAGAGATGAATTATATTGTTTATATCTTCTTCTGATACTTCTGTCCCCATGGAAATCTCAGCGGCAGCCTTCACTTCCTCTTCGATCTCCTCTGGCAGGATGTCAGAAACATCAGAGGAGGCAAAATTGCTTCTGTCTCCTATAGAGGACAGATGAAAACATGTTTGTGCTGGGGGTGAGATAAACTAGTAAAAAAAGCACGGAAACAGATGAAGATAAAAAGCCAAAATAATAACAGTGAATCAAGACTGCCATCATCCTGTTCCAAACTCTCAAAATATATGTCAATACTAGCTGAGAATGGCTGGAAATACTAAACTTGAAACTAGAAAAAAAGCCCTTATTCTGTAACACTGCATACTTTACCTTTTCAGTAGTTGCTTGCTACAAAATTTTCAGTCACAAGATTACAAAGAATTACAGGAAGTAAGCAGTCATTTACCACTAGCCAAACCTATGTAATTCTTCCTAAAATTCAGGAAAAAAGCTCCCTTAAAACCACAAGTTTCTCCCTGGACCACAAAGTTCATTAATTAAAAAATAAAAAAAATAAAAAAAAAATCACCTATTCAAAGCACATGCCTAAGAGGCAAAACAAACACCCATAAGATTACAGTGGTCATTCATTCTGCTCTTACAAATAATTATAGCAGTTGTAGTCTCCAAGAATACCCACAAACAGGCAGCAATTCTCTTTACATCAGTTTTTGGCAGCTAATTTCCAAACTGGTCTGTTGACTAATGGTGATTTAAGATATGCTGGTGGTCCACGAAGAACTGACTGGTGATACGGTATTAGCTTTCCCTTAAGGTTCAAAATGGTAAATCCCATCAACATACAGATGCAAGCATATGCTACTTTTCTACTGGCCCTATTTACACTCCTGCTGAAGGCACGATTGCGCACAGCGTCACGACTGGCTGGATGAGTGAGTGGCTGGTCTGCAAACTGGTGCCACTAATACACTGCATACTAACATGTAACGTTCGCCAGGCTGATGTCTTCTTATTACTCACCAACTTTCTGCACACATTTACAATACGTTAGGTTATCTGTGATGATTTTGCCCAGTTCAGGGAAGTGCCAACCATACCATTCTCTACAGCGCATGATGTAGTTATTTAGTTCTTTGTCCAAGTCATCAAGAAGTGCTACAAGAAAGAAGAATGGACTTCTTTTTCTAAAAAGGTAATCTAAAAATGGAAAATCCTCAAATCAACAAATTTACACAGTGTAAAGGGAGATAACCTGAAGTATTTGATCCCATAAAGACTGGAATGGAACGTTAGCTGCAGTACACTAGAAGTCTTAACTTTTCAGAGAACTGCATAATCCCAGGAACAATCTTATAGAAATATTAGAATTCCCATGAGCGTGGCCTGAAAGTTTCATTACTGAGACTGTCTTGGACAGACTCCTTCAACAACTGTAAAGCACATTCCTCAGGAAAGGGAGCAACAGCCAGTTATTCTTCCTCTCAGCAAGCTAAAGTGCTACACACAAAATTGATGCAAAACTTAGCCCTTTAGTTGCCTTTATGATAGAAATATACTTGTCACAAATCCAACAGGCTCACCATTTACCAGATATGACCAATAACCGGATTTACAACATAAAAGTATAACACCCACAGCATATATTGCTACAGAGCCCTGAGGCTAAAATATTTTCCTCTAACGCAACGCCAACATTCCCATCTGGTGTCTCAGTGGTAGTGACGAAGGAACTGAATTAAATCATTAATTTCAGTTTAACTATGTTTCATCATTGACAACAGTCTGGGAATTAATATTCTAAACAGGATCCCTTGTGACTGCTTCAGAGTAAGGAAAAATGAGGAATGGGCTTTCTTAGCTATGTTTACAATTGCAGTATGTTTTCCATTAAGAAACCAAGAAGATTAAATGCAGCGTTATACCCTCCAGTGGGTTTTAGATGCCTAACATAAGAATCTATTTCTACATTGCCCTCTATGCAAGATACCACCCAAATGAAGGGCCAGAAAATCCTGTTCTGTGGGGCCCATTGTCCCAACACTACTCAGAAAGGAGGCAAGTTGGGAAGTGAAGTCCTCAGAAGATTGAACTAACACTGCCTGTACTTCAGCTGATCTCTGTGCTAAGGAAAAGTGGACACTAGTTTACTGTATCACCCTAAAAATGCTCCTGCTTGTGGAAAACCCCCTAAACAAAGCACACCTTATGCCTAGCTGAACACCAATACCCAATTTACTGAAATGTGCTAGGAGGAAAGTGACAGCAATACTTTTCTGTAACCAGTGTAAAGAAGTCAGCTATCCTAAGTCAAATCCATTAATAATTTAAGCTCTAAACATACTTACAAATTGCCTGGATAATCATGGTATCTACTTTGTCTGGGCTGAATTTCAGCTTGTATCGGGAAAGGCTGAGGAGACAGAAATACAGTTTCATCAGCATCCTGACATCCCACTGCAGAGCATGTCCCACGTTCTCCTATTTTACATTAATATAGCTGTCCATACATTTATTCGTACCAGATCAGTTTTATGTCACTGGCTGCTCTCAGCTGTGGGCAGAAGCTACACTGACACAAGTTTCACAACAGCTCCGACACATGTACACACACACATGTCCTGTGACCAGGATGAAAGGGAAAGTGAAGGCTATCTGTATCACATACAGCAGACTGAACATGAGTGCTGTGGCAGGAAACTGGCTGTTGGGTTTCTTTCTGCATGGTTCCCCACAAAAAGTATTTGTCAACAGCACTTCCAGTTCTGCAGCGGCTGGAGACAATCCACAAAACAGTACCTACCCAGCAGAAATATCAGCAACACTAATACGAAGCAACAGAAGAAGCTTCCTGGAACGGATTCTCACTGTCTGAGAAAGCCTATTACCATATGGCTTTAATGTATGTTCAGAATTTGTCAGCATACTACAGTTAAAGACACTTGATAGAAATGAGGACTTGCATCTTCAAAGTCCTTTTTCAATATTAATGCCCATTTTCTATACACTGTAACAACAAACACATACCTGTTTTTAAGGAATTAGCTAAAGCAAAGCAGTTCTCTAACTTGTCAATGGCTAATGGAAAAGCTCATGTCAGAATACGGCTTAAAACTTACACATTGGGCCTACAGGAGAGATGGGGAGGCACTCTGCATCAGGGAGTACAGTGAGAGGACAAGGAGTAATGGGTATAAGCTAAAAGAGGGTAAATTTAGACTAGACATTAGGAAGAAATTTTTCACTGTGAGGGTGGTGAGACACTGGAACAGGTTGCCCAGGGAAGTTGTGGATGCCCCATCCCTGGAGGTGTTCAAGGCCAGGCTGGATGAGGCTTTGTGCAACCTGGTCTAGTGGAGGGTGTCCCTGCCCATGGCAGGGGGGTTGGAACTTGATGATCTTTAAGGTCCTTTCCAACCCAAATCATTCTACGATTCTATGAATGTATGCTTGACCCCATGCTGACCCAAGAACTTTGTAGTTAACTACTGCTCCACTAAACGTAAAAGGCAGCGATAGCATAGGGGGAAGACAACTCTGTCTTTAATATTTACATTATGTATCATAAGTGTATTTATTCTTGCATAAATAAGCAAATAACGATCTTTACCTTGTCTCTCAGTGACAATGGAGTTTTACATGACCCACTGGACTGCCACAGAGACATTTCAAATCAAATCCTGAAGTACACAGCATGCAAAGGAAAGCTACCAACTTCAACTTTGGGTGAAGATTAAGCCTTTCCCTAAACACGTACAAACCGAAAGGCCTTTCCTGCATAAAACAAGATTTCAGATACAAATGTGTCTTGACTACGGAGTATGAAACCATGTCACATAGTCGGAGATGCTTCAAGCAACGCAGAACAGCCAAGGACACGGGAGTGGGGCACATATAGGATGAAAAAGCTGTTCTAGGAACTCACCTGTGTGCCAGACCCAGACACATAGCTGCCATCTCTCGAGAAGGGAGGCCTGTAATAAGCCCTTCAATCTGTGAGCGAATGCCTCTCATCAGCTCAGTAACCATTGGGCTGTGTATACAACTCAAATTCAGCTTGTCCTGCAGGATGAAAATCAACGGTCCAAGTCAGGCATGACAATCACATTCCTCTAAAGCCCTTCTTCCAGTGGCCTTATCTCATTATACCTGGTTTTCCCACTGCAACCCTGTGATCATGCAACAGTTTCAATAATCTTTGATGCTCAAGGTAATGACACCCCCAGTTCCCCACACAGTAACAATTCCAGTTTGAAGAGGATATTTATAATTAATGCTCTGTCTGCTACGTAGACACTGGAACTAGAAACAGTTTGGTAACAGAAAAAAATCAGAGGTAAAGGGCTGGGGGCTTTAGGGCTTTTTCAGAGAACAGAATGGAATAATTAGTTCAGAGTTCTTGGTATTACTCACTTTAACACTAAATCCTCCTCATTTTGCAGCCTACACCAGTCTCCCAAGACAGAATGAGGAGGTGGTCAGAACAAAAAACACTGGAACTGGCAGCAATCAGACACAAGGTGGGAACCTGGTATTTGACACCTAGGAGACATTGAAGAAACCAGTCCACCTCTACTGTACCTCCTTCCTCTGGTAGGCAAGGACTGAAGCACATGCACAACTGCTTGCAGACTGCGGAAGGCAGAACAATGTGTACTCCCAACAAGACAATAAACCATCACCTCACTATTGCTTCATTTGTTAGTGAGGAATTAAGCATGTCTACCTGGCTGTTTTTGGGTTTAATTCCTCCCATCTCTTTTTTTGGATGGGATCATTAAGGAAATTATTTTTTTAATCTGCTGGGTTTCTAACCAATATTTAAGAGAGAAATCAAGCAAATCTCAGTACCTCAGTGCACTCTGACTGTATAATTCACTCCTGTACTCAAGATGACATCTTCCCAGTATATATGTAGTACACATTTGATCAGAAGGATTACAGATCTTCCACACTGCAAACACAGCTCTGGCAGCATATTCCATTGCTGCTAATTGTAACATCTCGGGAACCTGACTACAAGATTTCAATATCATGAGACAAAAGGAAGAATGGCAAAATCAGTTACCACCTTTATGACACCTCCAAGTTTGGCATCTGCTACAGCCAACTGTTCATGGGCATCTTTTGCCACTATCTTCTTGAGAATTTTCTTCAAGTTCTTGCTGAGCTTGCCTTCTACAAGAGCTGTGGATGCTGTATAAAATGAAAAGACCAAAGATGCAGTTTCTTTCCCCTCCTAAAACCTGCAAAAATAGTATTCCTAACTTGCTATTTTTATTTTAACTGTCTACAGTAGCTCTAGTCTGAGCTGCAATACTACTCACCATGCAGTGGCTAAAATCAATTATATACTTGCTCCTTTGGAGCCCTAAATCAAAAACCCTTCTCCCAGTTGCCTCTCCTTTCTCCATGTGGTTTCAGTTCTATTTCTGTCAATTTTGTTTAAGGATCTCTACAAACAGTATGCCATATGCTTTAGATATGTGCTTAACACTTCTGAAGGCAAGGTTATAAGGGAACATTTTGTGTATCATTTAATTAACCAACCATTTTATAGGTCCCTTAGTCAGCAACAATGATAGCCTAGATTGAGTAATGGCTTATTTGCATCCTCTCTTGATGATAATGTACTATCTAAAGGCCAACAAAGAATTATGCCAAACACACTGACTGGGTAGTCAGACACAGACCCTTTTAATATAGCACGTAGCCTGAAGAATTTTAAAAGGACATTCTTCATTCTCAAGTATTAATAGATCTGCAAAAGCTTTACAATCCCACACAATACATTTTATGCAAGCACTTCCACAACTCTTCTTTGCGGGTCAATTCTGTGCTCTATTGAACTTCTGTGATTACTATAGCATCTTCATCACAGTAAACAGAGCAGAAGCCAGTGACTTTTGATTTCCAGAATCTTAATGAAATGTAAAGGTAAAAATCTAAGTGTTGTGCTGTGTTTCCTCTCAACCTTTCTACAACGTACATAAGTTTCTACCTTTCAAGCTGGCCAATAGCTTCTAACCCACTTAGAACAGCCACATACACCATTTTCCTTTCAAAATAAACATGACCTAGGTAGTTTGAATAATCTCCCCCATTTCACAGATAAATAAATCTGAGGCAAAATAGTAAAAGTTTGTTGTTGTTTCAGATTTTTTATTTTGGTTTGGTTTTTAAATTTTTTATTAATTATACATTATCCGAATCCAAAACTATGCAAAGGCAACATAACCCAAAAAAATATGCCAGGGAGAAGAACATACAGCAGCTTCAATCTCAGTAGTTTCACTTGCATCTCATGTATAATGGTAGTATCTCCATTCTTACATTGTCTCCTTAGCTTCCTTTATAAGCTATCCCTACCACATCAGAACATGAAGATTCATTCTTTAGTTGTAAGTGTAACATGGAACATCCATCTACTGATACCATACAGTACATTCATCAGCAATAGTCACACCATTTCTAAATTATTAGCTAGAATTTTTATAATTTCTGTTCAAATTAGTCTACAGCATCAAGCATTTAAGTGTTGAATTAGTAACAATTATTGAATACAAGGCCTTCCATTTTGTTTAAACTCCTGAATTTAAAGTGGAACACAGGCATTTTTAGACTGAAAAACCACAGTCATAACATCCATCCATAAAACAAGGACAGTTGTAATAATATATGTACTCTGATATCGGTCTGTTGTCTCAGTGGTAGTGACGAAACGTTGACTCAAATCAGCTATATTCAGCTTCAGCAAGATTCCATCATTGACAACAGGCTACGTTTCTCAGCCAAAGCCTTCTACATAGTGCTCATTAGTGAGCTACTTGGAAATTAACATGGTAGGAAAAAAATAGACTTCACTAAATCTCTATGCACTGTAGATTGAGTGGATGACCTCATAAAACAACAAAAACAGCTGATTTTGAAAAATTTGTAATTTAGAAACTAAGCAAAGAAACAGAGCAGGCACAGATATGACTAATGAGTGAACTAGTACACGACAGGGATTTTTTTTCCTTTAAGAATGGTGTTAACTCACTTACCAGCAAGTGCTTCTGTTGTGTCCTGAAATTTTTCAAAGTGTTTCAGCTTTACTCTACAGAATAAAAATACACGTGTGTAAATGAATGTACATAAACCAGATGCTAGAATAATTTTACTTTTTTTCTGCCCCTGTTACTAAGAGTTTCCCTCTTCTCCCTAAGACTGCAAGAGAGCAGAGATCAATATCCAGATCTCAAAGAGAAGGAAGAACACTAAACCTGCTGGTTAAGTTTGAGCCTGATAGAACTTTTCAGGCAGATGCCACAAACTTTATTAAAAAAATAAGAATAATTTTCATTTAGTATTTCTATGACCAACATAATCAGAAAACCTAAGCCCCCTTTTCACTTTGTAGTTCATATTTAAAGACAGACATCATGTATCCAAATCTCAACACTGCACCCTGACTAACTAGGTGTCATTGCTGACTGACTGATAGCATCTTCCTCCTCATCTTCAAAAGGGAACCTCCTGCCTCTGTGGAATGCATAGCCTGCACAGCCCACATTTAACACACCTCTCAACCAAATGCATCCTCAAAGACTTTAAAACTTAACTGATCCATTATCCATTAATTCTTAAGTTCTCTCTAGTTATTAGTTGTTAGAATACGAGTTCTGAGCTGAGCTTAAAACCGACAGAAAATTCTTCCATGCCCTAATTGCCGACCAGAACCAAAAATCATCCAGACAGTGCTTAACCACACTGTGCCAGATCCTTAGGTACAACTTCCCTCGCCCCCTCGCATAGTCTGTGGTGTTGATATCTAGAGTTACAGTTAAAAAGCTATCTCAATCCAGTAAATTCCTTGTCAGGGACAGACATTTGACTAATCCAGCTCTGATTAACCACTGCTCTTTGTGAGTCAAGTATCTGCAAAGGAAGCAAGGTCACAGATAAGGCTGAATGCTTGAGTTAAGCAGTCCTACAGCCCAACAGAAGCTCCAGGCTTATACTGATGCCTTTTTAGAAAGGCAGGAGAGAGAAAAATTACATTGATCAGAGTAGATATCCATTAAGAGCCACATCCTGTCTAGCAATGGGCCAAGATGATGTTTTCAAGACAAGATTAACACTACAAACAGATAGATGTGGGCTATTCCATCCTTCTCTCTAAATATTGTTACAGAGCAGGATAAATACAAATCACACGGCACAGCTTGTTCAGAGGTACCCATTATAACCAAAGCTGGTTAGAAATCTTCCAATAAAAACACCCTAGACAAACTTGGAAGCATGCCACCGTTGTCCCCAGCTTTAGGACAATTTGCTAGAAAAGCCAGCTTGGTCAGTGGACACTGAAATCCCCGTGCAGCTACACAGTCCTGCTCACATGATGGCATGGGCAACAAAAACCACTAACCCTCAGTTCACAGTGATTCACATGCTATTAATTTCTGATGGATTAAACTCTTTTTAAGAATTTCCTGTGAGCACAAAGAGCTGTCATTTCAGTCAGTTCTAGCATTACAAACTTGGATGTTCTCGTCAAAGCACCCAGATCTCCTTAAAATACTGTTCAATTTTTTGCTTCAGTGGCACATGGTAATGACTTCTGCAGCTTAATTACACTACAAGGAAAAAAAGTTATTTCTTTCACTTTGATATTCCAATTTAAATTTCTCTAAGTATCTAAGTTCACGTTATCACTGTTCACAGCTTTTAGGTTTTACAACACTGAAAAACAAAAATCAATACTTCTTTTGAACCTCAGATGTACATAACACTACAGGCAGTCATGTCCTTCTAAAAGCCAGGCTACCATCCCCACATAAAGCTGCTTACATTTTATTTGCTTTTTCGGGAGTTTCAAATTCTTTCCATAAACTGTCAACTTCCTGGAGCTTTTTCTCATTCAGAACCTGTAGAAGAAGGAAAAAAAACCAAACACACAACCATATTTAAGTGACTTTTGAACAGTGTTCAACCATGGATGATGCTTTGAACAACCTGGTCTAGTGGAAGGTGTCCCTGCCCATGGCAGGGGGGTTGGAACTTGATGATCTTTAAGGTCCTTTCCAGCCCAAACCATTCTATGATTCTATGACTCAGCAGAGAAGACCTGAAGCAGATTTACAAGGTATCCAAACCACCCGAAGTTAAGACTCATCAAGTCAACAAACTCAATATTGGCGATCCCCAGTTTCATCATTCTCTCTCAGCAGCTTTATCCTACTAATATACAACTATATTTACAGTGTTTTTACTTTCAGATTAATTATAGAAGTTGCTCAATAACGGCTGGATCCTCCTGAACCTGCACGTTAAAGCAAAACCCTCTCCTTGCTTATCAAAAACTAGGCTTGCTCCACCTCCTCTACAGGACTCATTCACAACCCCAGTGACCCAAAACCAAACCTGTCACTACTTCAGGAAAATACAAACTCATCTGGGACACCTAACAGGAAGGAGTGATCCCACAAGTTATTTTCATTAATCTGAGCCAGCCCAAGGAAGAAAGAGGACATCTCTATAAAGACGACTTTTCACCACAGCTTGATAATCAACTGAGCCAAGAATTACCTAACAGGCAACAATGGCTTAATCCCATCTCTGTACAAAGTGGATCCCCCTTGGTCTTCAAATAGCAGGAAGTTAACAGTTACATCCCTAAAGCCTACACAGGTCACAAAATGCAGAGTGTACTGCCAATTCCTAGAAGAGTGCTCAGGGAACAGTATGGTCAAGATCTTTACAACAAATCATTCTTTATGCCTCATTCAAAAATCTTGTGGTTTTGTCCCCACAATGTAAATCCCACACAACTGCAATTTGACTCAGTGCAGTGCAAGAAATTGTCCTTGGGATCATGAGATTTTGCTCCGTTGCAGATTTTTAACCCCCCATCAAAGGAGGCTGTCCTTTTTAAACTCAATTAATAGCTGAACAAATAAACATAGAAACTCATTTTCCACAGGACTCTGAGGCACAGAAAAGCCTCAAGGTAACTCTGTCTTTCCTCAGCCTGATGAGTCTTTCCTCCAATTCATCTTTTCTACCTCAAGACCTAAAAAATTGTCAGAGTCTATAAATAGACATGGGTACATAGAGAAAAATAAAGACATAGAAGCTGAAATCAAGATTGTTAATATAAAGAAATTACATGACTTTGGATATTTTGTGGCCTGCAAGAATGTAAGACTCATTAGAAAAAGTCTTCCAAGATCTGGAACATGGCTTTGCCCGATTTGCCCTTACTATTTAGACTGTTTGTTCCTCTCATGGGAGCAGCACCCACAAGGGAATACCCCAAACCTACACAGCTTGCAGAAGATTATCATCTTCTTGATAGTTCTTGATCACCAAGGCACAAAGGCAGAGGACAGTTATGAAGGCAATGGACACCTGTGGGCACTGCTGAAAAGGGAAGTGGATGACCATGACTGTCTCCCAAAATTCAGAATCACATATTCTGTCCAACTCTCAAGTAACAGGGTGTCCCTGCCCATGGCAGGGGAGTTGGAACTTGATGATCTTTAAGGTCCCTTCCAACCCAAACTGTTCATGATTCTATGATAAATAAAACAAAAAAACCCTCCAAAGAACCCCCTCAACCCTCCCAAAAAAACCCAGCAGTGACAATCTTTAGAGGCTTCTTTAAAAAGAAAAACCATAAACTCTGCAGAGAATATTTTGATACAGAATGAAAATACAAGTGTAACAACAACACAAGTTTGCAGCTGAACAGCTACCCTGTCTAGGAAAGGAAAGCCATGGGACTGCAAGCCTTGCCCTGCAGATGTGCACTGTGGCTGGGGCTCGATGTACCTGGCCTTGTCAGCTGCAAACAGAATCAGCACAGAAAACCAAAGCTTGTCTCAAAATATACACTTTAATAAAGCAATATTTCTGCTCAGTTCCAGCAGACAGCTTTCACCTCTCTCCCAATCCAGCCCGGCCATCATCTGCCATCCCACAAAGGAAGTGTGTCACAGCCTGTCCCCTAGAGGAGGAGTGTCATAGCCTGTCCTCCAGTGCCGCTGCTGGGTGCCGGGTGCCCTCTAGCCGCTTTGCACACACATCACAGCCAGGCCCCATGCCCCAGCAGGTGACACCTGAAGCCGAGTGCCGCAGCACTGCTGCAGAGAGACTTCATTCCTCTTTATGCCCCTCCTCCTACCTTTGGTTTAGGCCCACCCTGTTTTCAGAAATTAAAATATGGGTTATTTTCAGCTCCCAGCTCCTGTGAAAGGCTGAGAGGGCCTTGGCTCACTGCACAAGTGGTTTGATCCCACTTGAGAGGTAACTTATCTATTTGTTTTCTAAGTAACTTGGAACGTGCAAGGTACTAGCCACTGTGGACATCCAGTGACCAAAACCTTCAGAGAGACTGATGAATGTGTTAGGTTGCCAGGTACAAGCTGGGGAGGCAGAAGAGAAGTTATGTGCTTTTAGAAGTATTTCTGTCTTCTCCCTGAAGCTTATGTCTTGAAATCCTCCTTGTCTGAACTGCACAACTGCACTCCAATGAGGAGGAAAGGTTTCAGGGCAGAAATAAACACAGTGCTCTATAGAGTACCAAGGGCGTAGTTCTGCTGCAAGCTAAGACAAAACAAACCAGCGCCTTGCTCTCTTTGCACCTGCACTTGCGTTCACACATCAACACTCGAGCAAGAGCACAGGCCAGACGGGAGCACGGCACTGTAGCAGCTCTAGTTTGGGCTTGTTCAAACCCCCGTGAAACCGCAGCCTTTGCGTCACCTCCCGAGAAGGCCGGCAGCGGCCTGCGCTGCGCTCTGCTCCAGCCCAGCGCGGGCAGCCGGCACACCCGCAGGCGCGCTCACCCTGCCCCGTGCTCCGCCACCCACGAGCCCGCTGTTGGAAAGGCGCTCAGGCCGAGACACCCTGCACCCACGCTCGGGCACACGCTGCCCTTCTCCCACGCGCCCCTTCCCACACCCGCGCGGTTTTACTGTAAGATCGGCCACCAGGGCACAGCTGGGAAGAGACTCCAAGCGGGGCACGGCCACGGGTGCACGCCTCCGACCCAACGCGCCCACACGGACAGGAGCAAATAAGCTCCACGGGTGACACATAGCAGGACCCCCGAGGAATTCCCCCCCCCTTGCCCCCCAGGCACCCTCAGGTTCCAGCCGCGGGCCCCTCCCCGCGCCTCAGCCCCGAGGTCTCTCTGCTCCTACCTCCCCGGCTCCTGCCCGGCCTCACAGGCACCACACACTCCTCCCCGAGGAGCCGCCCGGTGCGGGGGCGCTCGCCCCCCGCGGGTGTTTCCCCCGTCAGCCCCGCTCACAGCCTCACTCCTACCTCCCCGCAGCCAGCAGCCGCCTCCCACACCCAGACCCCGTCCGAGCGGGAACGGGCCGCGGCCAGGCGAAAGGCCCCGCACCCGGCCTGTCCCCCAGCACCTCACCTTGAAGATGGCGTAGCCAGCAGCGGTCTCGAACAGCACCAACATGGCGGCGGGACCAGGCCAGGGGGTGCAGCCACGTGCGCCCGCGGCCGGGACCCCCGCTCAAGCACGCGCGCACCGGAAGGGGAAATGACGGCAGCGGAAGTGAGTGCAGCGCGGGGGGGTGGGGGAAGCAATGGGACCGTCTCCCCCCGCGCGCTCCGTCGAGCCACGTGGCGGGCTGCGGGACCACGTGGCCGCGCGCGGCCGGTGGGGGTGGAGCCTGTGCTGAGGCCGTTACTGCCGGTCTCCGCCCATTGGCCGCCTTCCCGCTGCCGTCCCTCGAGGGTGGGCCCGGCACCGCCCCAGGGCCGGGCGGGGACTTGGGGTCAGCTGCTCTGCCGCCGTTCTCGCTGTGTCGTGTTCGTGAAGGTTCGAGCCTCTGGACCTAAAAACTCTCCTTGTACGCCCTCAGAGGGCTGCCCGGCGGGGGAGGTCTGTGGGTAGTCCGCCGTGTTCAGTGCCGCGCCGGCGGCAGCCCTTCCCCGCCCTGTGCTCTCGGGGGTGTTGGGCCCTGTCCAGGGCCGCGGCAGGCGGGGGGGCAGCGCCGTGACCGGGAACGGGCCGGTGCTGGAGCGCTCGGAGGTGGTGGTTGCTCCCCGAGTGAATCCCCCAGTGTGTGAGAGGTGGTGCCCCTGCCGTGCCCCCGGCCCTCCCCACACCGGGCTGGGTGCCCTCCGCCCACAGGCCTGTCTCGCAGACCTTCGCACAAATACACTTTTTTTTGTAAATAATTTGTTGTGACTGAGCGCAGTTACGAGCTTTACTTTTCCGGCAGAGAAGTGCTAAATTATACGCGTTTCGAGCGTACATTTTAAAGGCTGGTTATCTCCCCGCGCTGCCGCAGCGTCCCCCGCATCCGGGCCTCTCTCTCTGGGGGAAGGCAGCGGCCGGAGGCGTCCCCAGCCGCCCGTCTGTGCCACCTCCTGGTTTCTGTCCTGCCACAAACCTGTCTCGGCTCTTGTGCGCGCCGCCGCGCCTGCCCTGGGCCCTGCTCCCTACCGCAGAAGCTGCGCGCAAGGGGAGCACGGGCACACAGCGCCAGTCCTTGCCCTGATAAATTCCCCCGTATTTCACATGGAGGGCTACCTGCCCTCAAAATAGAAGCG
>VZTO01001221.1:33532-46035 GCA_013400615.1 Syrrhaptes paradoxus | reverse complement strand
TTACTGGAGCATGAGCGTTATGGAAAGAGTTTGGGTTTTTTTGGCTGGGTGGTTTTTTGTGTCTTTTATTTCTTCCTTTCCACATAGGAGATGGATTTAGTTCCATTCAGACCAGTTGACCTTTAAGCTCTCAACAGACCCCTTTCATGAATTACAATAAATACATTAGCTAATTGCACAAAAGCAAGAATGGGAAAAACTGGCATTTCTTACTCGGTGTCCTGTGAGTGCTGTGAGACTCCTACCCCAAGGGGAATAAAAAAGACTTGATTTATTATATTATGAGGACTAGAGTCAGAGAAGTTATATCTCAAACAAGGTTTAATTGAAATTAGGTACTGAGGTCCAGTATTGCAATATTGAAACGTCTTTCCTCTAGTGCCACTGATGCTGTGAAACACCTAAACTCCAAAGATGTGCATACCTACAGCTGCATCTCTGCATCTATCCTATTTCAATGCAGTTGTGATGAGACTAAGTATCGTAGTTAGACAAAATCTATGTAGGATGTCAGAGACTCTACTCTGCAGCTTGATCTCGTAGGTGTTCTTGAAGGGGTGCTTTGCTGTGGTATTTTCTGGCTCCTTCTGTTGGTTTCCTGTTTATTTTAAAAAAAACAAACTAACAAAAAAAACATGTTTAGGAGTGAATATACCCTTTCAATACAATGTACTTGTGATTCTGCCACTTGCCCAGGAAATGTAGAATTAGGCTTTGATCCCATTCGTTGATTAAGGGAGTTCAAACTATCATCTCTCATCTCCTAGTAAATTGTCTTAACTAAGTCACTGTAGGGGAAAATGACAAAAACTGTGCTTCTGTGAGAGAAAGGATTTAAGAATCGTTGTTTCTGAACAAGGGCATAACAACGAGCATGAAGAAGTTAGCAGAAGAACCTAGGCTTGGCCCTTGGGTCTTAATGAACTTTATCCAAAAAACAGTTTTAATGTGATTCTGCTGAGGTGCTCAGGACCTAGCAAAAATTGCCCCAACTGTAAGCATCACTGTAAACACCTCAGGAGGACAAGAGTAATGCAAATACAATTCCATAAGATGGAAGTAACTTTATTAAAAGCATCTGGCATGCAGAAATAGGATATTTTGGCACCATCAGAAACTTTATCAAGACTTAGCCATGTAAGGCTGCATTGATTGTTATTTATAGCATCAGCTTAGAGGGGGTATGGAAATTATACCAGGAACCTTATTAGTATCAGCATGAGAGCCGTGGCCAATCTCACTGCTCTACTGATTGTACTCATTCCACGGCACAGATATAGAAACCAGCCAGGGAGAAATCTTCCCAGTGCCTTTCAGCCTTACTATGGAAAAAACATGTGAAAACAGAGAGCAGCTACAATGTTGACCAGGCAAGACCTTTCAGGGAATGTTACCTGTCACAGACATATATTGAGGTCCCACCTGCCTTCCTCTCCAGTGGAAAGCAGATTTTTGTTTTCTTCATAAATTAAGCCATTGGAAAGGGGAAAGTTTCTAGAGATAAAGGTTTAAAAATCTGTGATTCTTTTCTTCAGAGGAGAGTGTATTATAAATTGAAACAGTCAAGGAATGACATACGCCATCAGCAGATGTGCAAGTTATCTACTGCAAGCATTCAGTGTGGAGGAATCTGGCATGAAATAGTTTTAATTGTAAACTTTTTATCACTTTGAGAACTTTTCAGTCTTGCAGGCACTTATTTTATTTAACTAGGTCAGCTGATAGTGAGCCAAGTCAGAGATGTCTGATTTATTGTTTAAACCAAGATGCTGCCAATTACTAATATTGCCTATATAATAAAAATACCTTTATAGGTGTCACAGCTCTGACTTATCCCTAATTTTCAGACAGTTTGTATCTGCTACAGACTCATTTTGAATGTTTGGTGTGCTCATGGGTTTTGCTTCAAAAAGCCCTTATTCAGGTCTGAGCAGCTGCTGTGTCTGTCACACTAGCTCTTGTCAACGGAAAAGCTGAAAGAAGCTTGGTTTTCAAACGGTTTGAAGTACTGCTATGTATATTTGAGGGCTTTGGTACTTAGCATGTTTGCAGTCTGTGTCACCAGAGAATTACAGAGGGGACAGACTGAACTTGAGGAGTCTCTGTATGAAGAGCAAAGCTGCAAAAATGTTATTAAAAAGAAAAGTCATGGCTTGAAGTATAGAATTTTCCCTATGTGCTTACTACTGCTTATTGTCTGCATTTAATAACTTATCCAGATTTTTAAAATTCAAACTCCTATGCAATCTGACTTTAATCTGCTAGTTTTATATCAGGTACATGAGTGGAAAAAGACATGCAACAGCACTCTATTTTGAAATTCTGCATTCCTGTGGGAGTCTGTTAATTTTCAAAGGTTACAGTTCAGGCTCTAACTGAACAACTGGGATAGAAGTTAACAGTCTGAGAGTTTTAAGCATTATGCCTTAGATGAATTGGATTTAAAGGTGTTTGTTTGGGTTTTTTTTAATCAGGATTTATCTTGCATTATGTATTTGCCTTAATTGTTTCACTTACAAGATTCAGTATCAATCATAAACTGAGTGATAAAACGCACATGAACTACAGCCATGTCAGTAACTGAAACATCTGACATCTGATTTAACTTGTCTCTCCAGTTTGGTGCAGTCATTCCTAATTGTTTTGCCTCTGAAGGTTTTTTCTCTGTGGATTAATTACTCAGGAAAACTTAACCTGAGAGCCTCACTCATATCTGGAGTTACATTACGTTCAAACAGTACATCTGTCCAAATTTTCTTCATCGGGCTGAATGTCAGTTTAATACATTCTCTTGCCTTATACTTTGGATAGTGTAGGAAAATCTGAAAGGTATAGGCCTTGGATATGCTGTTTTCAAGTGGGATTTTTGTATGCAAATTTGTTTTCTTCTTTTTAATAATATTCTAATCTCATCCACCCTTTGCAACAGTTCCCTTCAAGTGCTTATAAGGACTGATTAGTTCTAGTACAATGTATGTACATCTAAATTGGCACTTTAAAATTTATTCCTCTTAATTCTTTCCCCTTACTGTGAAAAATCAAGTGGAATAACATCACATATTTTCAAATGACTAAGTGGTACCCTTTTTCTCATTGCCAGTA
The DNA here is from genome assembly GCA_013400615.1 of Syrrhaptes paradoxus. Lineage (NCBI taxonomy): Eukaryota > Metazoa > Chordata > Aves > Pterocliformes > Pteroclidae > Syrrhaptes > Syrrhaptes paradoxus. Next base: position 42,933 of record VZTO01001221.1, on the reverse strand, counting down.
CGGAGATCCTTCTGCGTCATTTATCTACGACATTGCTTCCTCTCCTGAACATTATTACATTTGCAGACAAACTTGAGGATTCCTAGTAGGCATTTTTACTGAGAAATTACCTGCAATATGCATTTCTCTGCAACTCTGAAAGTATGTCTCTTATTTCCTTATAAGTGATTGAAATTATGTAATCTTGTGTTTTCTGGGCCACAGCTGTTGAAAAGGGAATCACCCTGTTATTCTCAAATGAGCTACTAAATAATGATGGAGGATTGCATGGTTTTTGGTAACTGCACTTGAAGTGTAGCAGACAGACATTAAACATCCTGTGCCTCCCGTTTGTATAAACATTGGTTTAGAAATCACTAGTTTCAGTAGTCTTCAAAATCCTCAGTAACCACCTGGCTAGGCGGTTAGAAATTAGATGTACAAGCCTAACTTCAGGATGTGAGTGACCACTCGGGAGATGTGGGTTCAGGATCGTGCCCAGTCTATGACTAACACCTGAGCTGGCGGGAGAGCTGTCAGCCAAAAGGATGCTCTTCACACACCACTTGATAAGGGTAGACAGAAGGGAGCAGAACATCAAAAGACAAATAAAAAGGGTTAACAGCAGTCTATTTATACCTTGCAAGTCACCACTCCTTTTCGTTCCTTAAAAATTTAGCTGGAATACAGAACAACAAAAGAGAGTCTTCTGCTTTCCCAGGAAGAAATTGTATTTCCTACATGAATGCTTCTAAGGCCTCTGTGTCGTATTTTGGATTGTTTAAGGATACACACTGTGCCTAGTGCAGTGGGTTACCTGTACCTAAGTTAGAAAAAGCATTATTCTCCACTGACTCTATGGGAAATGAGAGCTTCCTATTATAGGCGCTGATGGCTGAGATATGATATTACCCTTTGTAACTTGTTGGGTACCCATTTGAGTGTGGTTAGAGAGAGAGCAACATTGTGCTTTAACTTTGGAGTTCAGAAGTAGGAGTTAAGGCTATGAAATAATTTGAAATATTTTGTAGAGATTCCCACAGACATAATGACAGCCAAGGAGAGAATTTTATAAAGTAGATAGGGGAGGAAATGCTATTAGGCAAATTGGAAATCTGGGGTAATGTGGTGAAAAGGAACAGTCTGAAGAATAGAGGAGTGTCTGGCAAATGTTATATAACTGAAATTATTTTGGCCAGCTTTGGGTAAAGAAGAGCCAAAATCCAGAGCAGGCTCTGGTAAGGACCGCCCAGAAAGAACTGGAATGGAAAAAACTTGTGAAGCACTTTCCAACTGTCCCAAATTCTTTTGTCAGTAATGCAAAGTGCTCTTTACCAATTGCCTTGGATGGGACTGGAGGTGGTGAGGTAGTGTCTAAGCTTTAGCATGTGCCTAGCAGCTTTTGCGCATGTGCAGGCTAAACTGGAGAAGAGAAAAGATGAGTCCTCAATATTTCTGCAGAGAAAAAAAGAAGCTCTATTTAGTTGCTGAATTTTGCCCAGTGTGCCTACCAGCACTAAGCCATTGTAAGAACACTCAGCTCATTGTCTCCAGAAAAGACGTTACCAGTGGAGCAGCTGGGGTGTTTCAGTGAAGCATCTAAAATTAAATCACATGAAGCTGTCTAATTTCTTATTTTCCCATTCCAGTAAAGCCTGTTTTCTGGTTTAAAAACATCTTGAGTGCCCTCAGCTTTTCATGACCTACATTCCATGCATTAGATAGTCTTGCCCTGCCCCCCACCAGTGACAGACACCCAAGGACAAAATGTCAATAATATTTTCCCAGAAACAGAGATGATGCATGTCTGAGTCAGAGACAGAGAAACCAAAGGGTGTATAAACAATACAAGCACAGAAAAATGAAAATGATGCAAAAGAATCTGCTGGAATTTGTCGTCTTCATAATTTTATGAGCACCCAGTATATTCAGTATCAAAGTGGTGTTATTTTGCCTTTCATAGTCTTGGACATGTAATAATTATTGTTTCACCATTTAAAAAATGTTATTAAGTTGGGATGGTGGCTTCCATTCAGCCCTAAATTGCTTGACTTCTTCAGTTAGATTAACTCATGGTTGCACAGTTGTAGAGTCTTCATTCTTGGAGGTTTTCAAGACTAGGCTGGACAAAACTACAGGTGGTTTGATCCAGAACTGGTGACCATCCTGGTTTCAGTGGGGGGCTGGACAAGATGACCTCCAGAGGTCCTTTCCAGTTGGCATTTCTATGATTCTGTGATAACTGATGTGGTTGAGGGAATCTGAAATAGAAATGTATTTTCTTGTGGTGAGGCATTTGTAACACTGTTGTGGTGTTTTGCTGCTAGCCAGGGTCAAAACACTTAAGACAGCAATTGGAAAATGTGGATGAATCCAGTGTAATAGTACTTGTCTCTGTAGTCCCATTCACATTAAGGAGAAGTGATTACAGATTGAGCTAGTTCATCCACTTGTATTAGCAAATCAGTTGCACAGACTTCAGCGGAATATTCTGGATGGCTTCAGTGGCTGGATGGAAAAGTGTTTAATCAGAATTGCAAAGTGGCAACACTCCAGCCAGCGGTTTGCTGTGCCTCTGCTACAGAGTGCCTTTATGCCTCCATTTCTGAATCTGTAATATACGTTGTAAATATTCTGCTTGTCACACTAATAAATTGTTTTTCTGTTCTGAGGGTAGGTCTGTGGGCTGTGTATGTTTCAGATAGGACAAGTAGACTGAGATACCAAATTTTGTTACATACAGAGAAAATAAAGTTGATGATATGAATCTATCCCATAGGTCTCTGATGTGGTTTCCCAAGAGGCCTTTAATGCCTTGTGACACCAGCATTTTTAGTTCATTTACCATTTAGTTCATAGTTCAAAGAATAAATGTGTATGAATTACATAGGTTTCCTTTGAACAGCAGGAGGAAAATTAGACATCTTGGAAAACACATAACACGTGTATTAAGCAAGGAGAAGATTAATGCTAACCAATAGGAAAAACTAAGAATGGGGTTTTTATATGTTGTGAATACTATCCCTCTCCAGAGCATAGACTCTGGATTCAAGCCTACAGAATGGTGTATCCATCCATCCATTTTAGAGCCTAGGGTCTTCTGTGGCTAGACATATACATCTGGTTTTTGAAAGAATGGGGCTCATGTTTTTCATTAAAAATAGGACTCCTGAAGACGAAAGCGGTACCCCTGTTTTATACAATAGTCTTATGCTTTAAGCACTTCCCAGGGAAGGAGCTGGTCCAGACAGGCACTGAATGTAGGGCTGTTCTACCGTGCTGCTCATAACAGATACCAGTGTAGATAGCAGTGCCCTGGCCTCCTGGGCTATGCTGTGGAGAACTGAAGCTCTCCTTTTCCACTGTGCCAAAAGGAATCAAAGGTCCATCAGGGAACATAGCCAGAAGGGGTATGTAACTTGTGGCTAGTGTGGAGGGGGGAGTCTTGGGTTTTTCTCTCTTCTAGCACAGCTAATATTTGCACTGAAAATTCTTTGAACAGAATACGGGAAAAAAATTTGTACTACATATACAAACAGTATTCTGTCTTTTTCAGGATTAGGATTTTCTTGATATTAAGAATCTCTCTAAATTAGCTTCTTGGACCTCTTTGGGCACAACCAGAGGAATGGTTTGTTTGCCTACTCCAGATGGGCACAAGACAGGCAGCATCTACTCTGAGAAATTTGGGCATAGGTATCTTTATTCCACCCAAATCCTCACTGACTGTAGCTCTCAGTGGATTGCTTAAATCTGTGCTGCCTAAACCAAGGACTAATCCAGATCACTTCAGTCTAGCCTATACCCTTACTACAAAGCACTGCTCCTCAAATGCGTAGTACTGCTTTAATAACCAGCCTGTGGGCTCTAAAGTCCATGGATGATTTCCTCCTCTGATAATTGTTCTCAGATTTACTCCATTTCAGGAAGGTGAAAAGGCTTTCCTCAGAAAACCCCAAACCAACAGTGCTTGATCAGAATCCTAGCAATTTATTGAAACCTTTCTGTTGAGCATTGCAATATAAAGCCTTGGAAAGCAAAGACAAAATATAAGCTGCTTTAGCTCAAGATAAGCTTCAACCTTTCTGCTGTAGACAAGAGGAAGAAAATTCCACGGAGCTGAGTTTCTGTGTTTGATGCACAAGGAACAATTCATATTTTAGGGAATTACATGTGTCGGCACATGCAGAATCTTTTAAAATGGGTACATTTAGATTAGATATTAGGAAGAAATTATTCACTATGAGGGTGGCGAGGCACTGGCACAGGTTGCCCAGAGAGCTATGGGTGCCCCATCCCTGGAGGTGTTCAAGGCCAGGTTGGATAGACTTTGAGCAACCTGGTCTAGTGGAGGGTGTCCCTGCCCATGGCAGGGGGGGTGGAACTTGATGATCTTTAAGGTCTCTTCCACCCCAAACCATTCTATGACTCTATGATTCTATGATAAAATGTAAATTTAGAGACCAAAATCAGGCACTGAAATATTAGAAAATAGTTATTTAAGCACAAGCATTTTTCTTCCATTGATATCATGCAGCATTTTCCACAGTCCCACTACATCATCATGGTACCAAATGAATTAACAAAGGCCTATGTATTATTTTTTCCACTGACTTCTGAGTTTTGGACAATATACTGTTGAAATTCTTTCATTATTCATTGTGTTTTTGGCCGTGTCCTAGCTGGAGATTACTGACATTATGAGTTAGGTGACCAGAATGTGTGAATGCTCCTTGTCTGATTCAGTGCAATATCAATCAAGTCGAAGCATCTTTCAGCAAAAAAGCACCAGAATTCAATCTGTCTGGAGGAGACATTTTTAGGCACTTCATTTGGTGATGATGCAGCCATGTGGACAGTTAAATCCCCCAAAGGAACAATAATCAACTTTTTGGCATAAAGGGCAATGCCATCTTAAACTACGGTACCCATTTCTGACTAGGCCTATTTCTTTCTTGTAAAAGAAATAGAGGTATTTCATCCTATGTCATTGCTGAACTTAGGGTGCTGTCAAACAGTTAAAGAATTTATAGTAGAAGTTAATTGACATAATTTATAGAGACCAGCTGTGCAGGAGAAAAATGCGCACAGATCACCAATGAGTTTTACAGCTACTACCTGGCAACAACAAATGATGACACTTAGGAAGCTGGGTATCCGTTACAGGCTAAAAAAAGTGGGTTATGTCTTCCAGCTTGTCACTTTGTGTCTCACCTTCTCCAACATGTTTCTCTGACTGCATTGATTCTCCTGGGCTTCTTAGTCCACATAATACAGCCAACCCCAGTTCCCATCCTCCAGCAAAGGTTTAAATCTTTGTTCACTCATTTTAAGAGCATCATTGCCTTCACTGATCTCTCTTTGTCCCCTCTCCCATTCTCAGTATACCATTTCTCCTCTCTGCTTCCTCACATCCAAGTTTATATTTCATCTGCATTTGTGTTGCCTAGTTTTCTGTACTGAAAGGTCTGTGCCCCATAAGTTGGGGAATCTGGAAGAGACAGATACCTTATTTCTTATTCCAAAAACCCAGCACTACAGGAGATGTGAGAAGCTTAAGACTGTTCAGTGAGTACAGAATTGGTGCTGTTTAGCTTTTAAAACAGTTTCTGCAGTTTCTGCTGAGCCCATTTAATCTGTGATTTCATGGAAGTTTATCTTGTAAAACTGTGTCTAGATTTGGTAGAAAACAGTGAAAGCATGCTCCATTAAAAAAAAAGCATTATTTGCACAGTGTTTCCAATATGTGTTCTAGTGTAGGCTTCTAGCTTCTCCAAGACAATGTCTGTATACTTTTAACATTGCAAAAAATGTTTAATTTTCTCAGTTTTGTTCTTGGAGAAAACTGAACGATTGCACAATTTTGGCTGATACTTGCCAGTACAGTTCAGCCTAAGGCTAAATTTTCTGAGCAATATGTAAAATTTCAGCCCAAATGGTTCAGGTCTGTCAAAGCTATAAGCTGCTGAATACAGAATCTTTTAAGTGGAAGTGTTAGGAAAGTTTAATAGTAGGCAGTGCTACCAACTCCACCTATAGGATATCTTAAATCTACTATTAGGTCTATAAATTAGATCATGCTAAAACCATAACAAACATGTTTTTATCAAACCTGAAATGCCTTAAAAAGCTTTACAGCCTTAAGCTGTTATATAAACGTAGGTTTTGACCTTACATTATATCCTCAGCAGAGGCAGAAGTCAACACTTCTCAGTTGTGGTGTCAGTATTCCCACAAGAGCCTGTTGGCGAAGCTTCACTACCTTGATCTCCTAAATAAAATTTCTGTAGGAGTTCCTGTGCTCTGCAGTCAATGCCCTGAAATCTCTGCTCAGTCATTGTACTGACCAACTCCCACTGAAGTCAAGTTTCCCTGAGAGAGTATTGAGCAATAACTGAATAAGGACCTCTGTGCGTAGACACATTTTACTGTAACTCTGTCCATGTAGTGTAGTTTCTGTGATGTTTTTATGATAAGGGAGAGCAGGATCATATGAAGGTGGGAGTAAGAAAGCAGTGTAATAACATCTAGCAGACCTAAATTCTTTCTCAGTTGTTGTAAAGCAGCTGTTGAAGGGATGAAAACAAAGAAGGAGCACAGTTGTTTCAGACAAATAGGTCCACTCACGTTTTCCAAAGTTTATGTTGAAACTGGTGGGAAAGCAAATGGAGAATGGAATGAAAAGTTAGAGATCAAAATGGGGTTTTGTTGGCATATAAAGCTGGTGGACAAACTGATGAATGGATGGGCTTTTCTCTCTTTCTTTCTCCCTCCTCCTCTCCTCCCCTCCCTCTCTTTCCTTCTGTCTCCCTCTTTCTTCAAATCTAGAATACTTAAAAAAAAAAAAAAAAAGAGGTGGGACAAAGAGACTTAAATATCTTGAAATGCCCATATTTGTAACCCAGCTCTCATAGCTACCATGACTTCCTCTTGATACTTCATGATCAGCCAAGGTACCCTCCCACCTCTTATTGCCCCAGGCCTAAGGAGCCATATAAAGTTGTTTCTTCTACCAACCTTAGCTAATCCCCAATGCTCTCTTGAATTCCTAATGTCTTTTCTTCTCTCATGGTGCCATGGTGCCTTTTCCCTTTCCACCTTACATCCTTGCATAACATTTTTGGTTGCTTTGTAAGAACTTATTTTGCCTTCTGAAGGCTCCTATACTACTTCTGTTGCCTTATTGCACAGAGTTATAAGTACCAGCTATAAGGTCACAGCAGAAGTATCATTTTGTTGGATCAAAGTGTGTGTGATAAGATTTTGTGCTCTCAAGATGCCCTGGAGTGAGATGACAATTAAGGGTTAACAACTGAGACAGTTGATTTTCTTTACCTCTTGACACTGGTGTGGGTTTATTCTGCAAAATCAGAGTTAGAAAATGCAAGAACCCTCCAACCCCAAACTTTGTTGATAACTATTTTCCTCCCTGAAGAATTTGATGACTGTATTTAACACTATTCAAAAGACTGTCAAACAGTGTGCTTACCTTGTGCAACTACTCTCACAGAAACTGAAAGAAGAATTAATGAAGAATACCATTAAGTAGAAAGATTTACTTGATAATTTATTCTTATCCTTATTTATATTCTTTGTTATCTTTAAGAAATTACAAGTGATTTCTAATTGCAGTTGTTGCTAGGGGACTAGTGGGCTATTATCTGAGCTTTTAGTGTAATGCTGCACATCACCAAGATCATGTTAATGCATTTGGAACTCTGGTTCTAGTTCTTCATACCTGCGGAACACAAAAGCAGACTCTGGTTCCTTTTCTTTCCTAAAAGTTGGATAAATTGTCTCCCTTCTTACTGGTTTAGGGAAGAAGCACTTCTCTATATCCCCCCTGTCCCAGCTGATTTGATGGAAATAACTTCTGCCACTGCATTGCACTTCAGATGCTCTTCTGTGGGGTGATGGGTTGTTTGCACCACTGCAGAGAGGAGGCTTTTCCTTATGTAGACTCAGTATTCCTGCACCTGTGAATCAGATTTTCAACTTACCTCCACTCCTCTTATCAACAAATATGAAGGTGAAAAGAAATCAAGCAGAGATTAATTTTCAGTGTGGAGAAGCTTAACCACCTCTCTCACTGATTATTTCAGAGTAAGCCTTTTGAGAACAAATGTTATTTTAAAAGAAACTTTTGAAAAAGAGGAGGATTTAATCCTTAGAGTACAATGGGACTATATTGAATATATCAAGGATAATAATACTAAACTAATTCCCCCTCAGAATGCCAACTTTCCTGAAGGTATTTAGAAGACAAATATGAACAGAAATGAACTATGTTTCTAATAATGTGGATGAATGGAGCCCAGCCTTATGAATTTTTGAGGAAAATGAATAAAGGCAATTTCATGCTGGCTCCTTGGCATAATGATAAAATAGAAGGTCTGGACTGCTATACATAAAAGGCATATGACTATTCTTGAAATCTAGAGTCACCTCTTCGACTTGTCAGACCTATTTCCTCTATTCTTGATGTCCTGGGAATGCTGGTTCATAACACTCCTTAAGCTTTGTGTCCTCCTCAAAATGACATCTCTGGTAAGATGGAGTGGCAGGATTAATATACAGTAGGAATTCAGAATATTTGCTGAATCTGGACTTTATAATAGCATGGCATGAAGTCCCATTTCAGAAACGAATTAAAAATGACTTGGATAACTACACTTTCAAGTAGGCTGGCAAGCAGACAAGGGGCCATAAATCAAGGTTAATGATAGTGGCAGTGTACCAATTTGGAAGGGATGATGAACATAAGGAGTATTGCAAGAATTGGTGCTAGGCCCAGCTTTACTAAAAGCCATTATTTATTGTGTTAATGGAAACTAAAGAACACTGAAGTAAAAGCAGTTGCCAAAATCTACAGAAGATGGAGAAGACATCTTGCCTAGCTTCAGCTATCTATTACCTGCTTAGAACATTTTAGTTTTCTAAATTCTCCTAAAAAAAAAAAAAAAGAGAAAAATATACCTTAAAAAGAAGTGACAAGGCTAAAAGGAAGGATATACTGTTTAGAAATACCTCTGTATAGATTTGGAAAAAGCCCAAATGAGTGTGGTACTTAGATGACTGAAGTAGTTTCAGGATGAATAAATACAAGTAAATCTGAAAAAAGGTTAAATTATGTTCCTCATTGGACTTGCTTTGGACTGAGATATACAGCTGGAGAAAGATGTTTTGAAATCCCAGTGTCAATAAAGAAGTTTTAACAGAGATCATAGAATCATAGAATGGTTTTGGTTGGAAAGGACCTTAAAATCATCAAGTTCCAACCCCCCTGCCACGGGCAGGGACACCCTCCACTAGACCAGGTTGTTCAAAGCCTCATCCAGCCTGGCCTTGAACACCTCCAGGGATGGGACATCCACAGCTTCTCTGGGCAACCTGTTCCAGTGTCTCACCACCCTCATAGTGAA
>VZTO01001221.1:6510-33276 GCA_013400615.1 Syrrhaptes paradoxus | reverse complement strand
AAAAAAGAAACAAATTTGGCCAAATGATGACTAAGAGGGAAAAGAAAACCTGCTGAAAGTATTTATTTAAGGATGAAAACAGCAAGGGGAGTGATAGCCCAAGGGGTATGAGTAAGGAGGATGAACTCAGGGCAACTATAAGCTGAATATTAAAAGTATTGCTTAATACTAAATTTCTTCAGACTCTATTATTTTGCAAGAAAGAAAATGGAAGCCAATTAACATAAGACTTGTGCTTTTTTTGTTATTGGTTTGATTATTTTTAACTAGTTTTATAAAACAATGAGAGCACACTGTTGAGTGTTTTCCTGTGCTAATTATGGCATGAGCAAACGAGAAGTGAAGTGAAAGATGAATGTGGCCCTCTAAAGACAGAAGAAAAGAGTGTCTCAGTGGTACTGTAATAAGATTTGATCCCACTCTTAAGGCTTGCCCAAGGAAAAATGAATGAGACAGAAGTAGTAATGAAATCAACACTGTAATCGAGTGGTTGGGTCCTTTCCCTGAAAGATGTGAACACAGTCTTCCAATTTCACTGCATTTAGGAACTGTGCATCCTATTTCTACAGTATCCATAGTAATTGGACAAGATATTTAAACAGGTCTTACAGCAAGGACTGGAACCCAAGTCCACTCTCACAAAGGAATTCTCTAAACTGAAAAAAAGAAGGATTATCTCTTGGCCTAGTGAATCTTTTATAACTCCAGGGAAAGCTGGCTCTCTAGAAGGGTGTATGAAGTCATCCTCCAACAGTTCAATGTTTAGATCCTATTCCTTGGACACATGTATTTGATATTCCTTAGGGTAAGAAAACAATTGGAAATAGGTGTTTTACAGTCTGCGTGACTGCTCTGCCTACTGTCTTAATGGATGACAAAACAACACTATAACTGCCAAAACCTTTGCTGGCATTTCCATGAAGAACCTTGCTCAGTAGAAATGCTGTAAAAATCTTTAATATGTAAGAGACATAGAAGGATAGTAATTGTCTTCTGATGTAAGGGACACCATTTTGCAGTTAAGCAGCCTGTGTCACATATCTGACATTGTATTGTTGATTCTGAAAAACATATTGTGTTGACAGCAGCATCTGCCTGGAAATTCACTGGAAAGAATGGTCACACAGTCAATAAAACCTCCAGAGCTGACTTTCAGGAAGCAGAAATGGAGGACTGGTATCTCTGAAGGCTACCTACTTGCACTACACCACCTGTGTTATTAATCCTGAAAACTTTGTCATTGTCTGGAAATTATTTGCTTTTAACATATTCAGGAGTTCTGGACCCTATTTCCATCTGCCCCAAAGCAATTCCCTGCACTGCAGGTAGTCCATTAAACAACACAGAATTCCTGTTCAGGCTTTAAAAGAAAGGCATTTGCTTTTTGCAGCTCCATTTGTATTTTTATTGACTGGATGCAGTAGACTATTATGTCACTTGCCCTGTAAAAATACACAAGCCATGAATAACATCAGTGTCAGAGATAAAAAGGAAAGGCCAAGGTCTGCGAAGGAGCTTAAGGTACTTAAATTCACAACATAGATCCTTGGAACTTTTTCATACCTTTTAAAGAAACTAAATTTCCAGCAGTGCAGATTTCTAGATGTCTACATTTTTGTTCAAAATCCTGATAGCAGATCAGTATCTAAGTCCTCTCAGGGTTCCTAGGCTCCACATATGTTGTCATTCTCCCTCATGACGTCCCTGTCCTCTAGGGCATGCTCTCAGGACATGTTCCAGTTCTGCCCAGAGCAAAGCTTGGAGGAGTAAGTGAAATCTCTCTTTAATCTTTTGACAGAGCAGTGAGATCTGCACATTCTCATATAGGTCGATGGAACCTCTGCCATCTGTACCTCCCCTCAGTCTTTGGCGAACACCTTCTAGAGAAGAGCAAGTGTATGTCTAAGTGCCAGCCAGTCTGTTGGGAGATGATTCAAGCCATCGAGCTGTTGGTAGACAGAGTGACTTGGGTGCTCTTAAGGTTTCTTGATGGATTATTTCACTGTGCATAAGCTGTTGAATAATCATTGGGTTGTGGATGAAAGTGGTGAAAAGCCTCACTGTTATCATCGGTAAGGCACTGTGCCCAGCGTGTAGGCAACACAAACCTAGATCTACTACCAAGATGAGCGCCCTGATTGTGTGGATATTTGTCAGTGAAAGGTATCTGCCTCTTCCTTTAAGGTGCTTTGTGAGAAAAGTGCTGGGCTAAGCTAGGTCCTAATTCCAGGCAAAAGTTATCCTGGGTACTAAAGAAAGAGGATCAAGCCCCTACATTTTCAGGAATGTGGCAAGCAATGCATAGGTCAATGAGGGAAAAGAAAGCAGAAGATCTGATCTAGGTTCTCTGAAGTCTGGGAAGTGTCCAGTCCCTGGGACTGAGCAGTAGTAGGTATACCAGGCACAAGCAGGCCACGGCTTTTAATGGTCAGGGAAAATGGACGCTGGGCTGGCAATCACATGAAAACCATCAGGAACATAATAGAAACAGTTTTCTTGTTTCTTAACTAGGTATGCCATTACCTGTATCATAGGTCAGCCCAGGATGAATGTTTAGAAAGCTCATACTCAGGCTTAAATAGCACATGATAGCTTCAAAATGCTCCAAGCAGACCTTCCTCTGTCTTCAGGGTGTGTAAAAAGTGAGGCTGAAGCAGTGAGAATTGAAAGAGCATTCTTTGGGTGGGTGGATCTGCCTGTCACCAGCCATTGGCAAGGTAGGTGCTGTGTCAGGGCTGTGCCTGCCTTCAAGTTTGCATATTTAGACAATGTGTTCTTGTCTCAGATCTTCAGATATCCCTGAGGTTTCATGTCATTACTAATGATAAAAATGTCTCTGTCTTTTTTTTCTATTAAAGACCTGCTGTCTAGCTCAAACCGGATCTTTGCTTTTGTGAACACTCACTAATACCTACCTGGACTACCATTAAAGTAAAAATCCATTTGCTTCTCTCTAAGTAATGCCGTTCAAATATGGTCTCTGCAAAATGTAATTTCCAACTAATGCTTGAACTAGACCTCATGAAATAAGATGCTGAAAAAGATTTACGAGTCACCAAGGCTCAAGCTAATGTGCTGATAGCTGTGGAATTTCAGATGTTCAAACAGAAGTACTCACAGCTGCAGGAGGAATTTCCTAATTTGCCAAAAGGCCTTAGAAAATAACCCTCCAAACAACGGTAACTGGATGTTTAAGTTATATGTGCGCATTTGGTTTTTTTTACAATTTTAAATAATTCTTACAACAAGTAAAAAATAATTATGGAATCATCTTCATACACAAAGATACTTCTGAGTATAGAGTAAGCAAGGAAGAGTGAGATGGACCTTTCTGACTGCTGTGCCCCTAGGAATTCTCCTGGGTGCATAGACCTGATGGCACCTGCCTGTCAGAATAGCTGCTGACACATACAAAGTCCTATGGGAAGTCTCTTACTGACTTACATTTGATTGGGACCTTCCTCAGCTTCTAAACACAACATACATAGCACAACAGACCAATTTTTGCCTTGAATACTCATTTGAAATATTCAGTGATAGTAAGTTTTACTTAGGTAAAGGCTGCAGCATCAACTTCATTATTAAAAATAATGGAGGATTTGATGCAATGGAAAGCTAATTTATGAATATGTTACATGCCAAATCTGACTTTCAGGTTTTTTGGTTCACTTAATGTTATTTCAAGACATTAAATGGACCATACGCTATGTTGTTTTCTGCAGGAAAGATAGAGTGCAATCTACTTTTATATGTTTCATCCTTAAAGTAAGTGTTTAGAAGAGGGATAAAAAGCTATTTGAGGAGACAGACGGTGCTTATAATCATGTAGCTGGAATTGCTTAAGAGTGTTCTTATTTTTCCAGTGTATATATGCTGGCATAATGCTAGTTTGGACACAGTTATGAATGTATATATGAATGTATATTAATAAAAATTTTTTACCAGCATAATTCCTTCCCTGGTCAAAACCAGCTATACAAGTGTAAGCATATGTATATAATCACAACTATGTTTATACCATTACCAGGCACAGTTGAAGCAGGATAGCCTTTTGTCTAGGTGAGCCAACGTCCTTCATCTCTTCAGAATACACCAAAATGGCACCAACCTTTAATGTTTAGAGATTTTACCATTTTTTGTGAACAAATTATAAATCACTTTATTCTCCCCTACGTATGGGGACTAGTCCTTAAGCAAACATTTTTAAAGAGATGTTGTGCTTCCAATAGAGGCATTGGAAACATTTGATTTTTTTGCAGTGTCTTTCAAAAGCTAGTTGTGTCAAGCATGCCAAGTGTTTGATGTTGGTAGTCTGACACGAGCACTTAGAAATGTGTTGTTTGTGATCTGATTTTGGATAACACAAGCATTGCCATGATTAGTTCTTTAGGGGAAAGATGACAACAACCTTAAAATTCAGCCAAGAAACTTCTATTTCGGTTGCAGCCAGATATCCAGCTGCAAGGTAATGAAAGCCTAGGGCATTCAGGTTAATAAAAAACAAAAACAAACAAAAAAACTCCAACTTGGATGTGGACTGGTTAGCTCACACTTGGACTGTTGGTGAGTATCATACTGTGAGAGAGCGTTATAAACCTGGTAGAACTTCTATACTAATAAGGGGAATTAATGTAGGACCAGAATCAACAGATTCATGTCCAAACCAGTGAAGATACGCAGTGGAGAGATGCAGCACAGAGACATCTCAGAAGAATCTGTGTTGATTGAGTTGGTTGCCTGTCCATCCATGGCATTATTTGCAGTTCAGATGATCCACTAATGATTAAAGGAAGTTGACTATGAATGCATTTATTGGTGAAGAAATACATCTTCTAAAGCAGTGGGGATTTTACTCTTAATATTGCAAATGATCTTATTTCTGTGCTCAGAAGTGAACATAAGCTAGATGTAAACCCAACTAATTGTGTTTTAATTTGTGGGTTGTTGGAGAAGAAAAAAGGCAGTACTTTTCAAGGTCTGACCCAGTTCGTTGAAGTCTGTGGACTTCTCTGTTGTTTTTCATGGTCTTTTCTCCAGCCTCCTAGTAAGTCTGTATGCACAATGCCTGGGCTTCCATGATTCATTATATTGCTCAGATTTCACACTGAGATGGAATAAGTGTGTTATATCTGTTTGAGGAGAATAAAAATCATTAGAGAATTGTTCCAAAGCCATTTGGGACAACCTGTCATAAAATGAGGTTACATATTTTCAGTCCTTCTTAATGTAGCCAGTCAGTACATGTCATTCCGAGAAGAAGCAGTCCAGTTAGGATGATTTCCAGTTCACTGTATGTCTTCAGGAATTTGCTGCAACAAATGAAAAAATCAGTTTGTCCTAAGACTAATGCTAGTAGAAGCGTACTAGACACCACTGGGTGTGTGGACTTGGACGAACTCTGCAAAACAAAGAGCTTCCAAGTGATCAGCAACATCAGATGCTATTTGAACACTGATAAAACAAATGTGCTAGGCACAGGCAGTTCAAAAGAGCCTAGAGTAAACTTTTTACTTTGCAAAATAAATGTCTTTGCAAATGCAAACTCAGCATTCAGTCAAAGCTTGTGGTCACAAGGAAGTAATCAGTTTTGCTTTCCCATATTCATTGTTTTTTTCTTGTTAATTGCTTTTATTAAAAAGGTCTTTGATATTTCCTAGAAGACTCTTCACATTTTCTTGCTATTTTTAAGAGGTATGCTCCTACAAAAATATTGCTGTGCAAAATGATGTCCTACAGTGTCAAACTACTCTTCATTTTCATTTTGTTTTAAAAATAATTCTATATTTAAATACTGTCTAGCATAGAAGCACTGAACCATTTTTGTTAACTTGGCCTGTATGGGACATAATGGTACACAAGGCTTTATACTTTAATCATTACTTTTGTTTGAGAGAGAAACTGTTTGATGTACAGCTATTTCAAGCCAATTCTACTTTCTAAAATCCTTTTAATCAAATTGGACAACCTTCTGATATAAATGTTTAATAAGAAAAAGTCACACTTGTGATAACTTTTATTCTGATTTGTAAGTTTCAAAATGTTTTTATATGCATGAAGAAACTGCTGTTACTTTCATATAATCACAAAGACATTAACATTTGTCTTGTTCCTCCTAGATACTTATGTATACATGCAGCTAAGTAGTTTACTGTTAAGGACTGAGTTTGGATACATGACAAGGCTGTGTCTGCTCCTGTCTGTAACTCTAATAGGACATCTAAGCCCATATTTAATATAATAGCTAAATTAAGGCTGAAAGTGCAGACTTCCTAATGGATTTATCAAACTTTGGCCATAGCAAAGAGAGAAGCATGGCATGCCCTGTCTCTTAGGGGCTGGGGTCCAGCCTCCGGGCATCCTGCCTTTGTTAGTTAAAAGCCTTTGTGCCCAGGACAGGGCTGGAGATGATGTGCATGGGGCTGGCACCACAGAGTGGGACTTGCAGTGGGTGAAACATGGCCAGTGCCACAGCCAGGCCCTGGGAACCGCTGGGCACCAGAGCCCTCACCCACAGCCTTTCTCGGGAGCTGCGCCAGGGCCACCGGGATGTGTTGTCATCCCATTGGGGTGCATCTCTGGACTTCTGTCCTGAGCACAGACACTCACTCTTTCAAAGATTCAACTCAGAGATGACTTTTAAGTCATCTTTTAAGACTTTAAGACTTTTAAGATGACTTCAACAGTTGAAGGTAGAGAAGGTTGAGCCAACACTAACCTTTTAGGTCAGATCCTAGTGACTACAAATTGGGCTAGGAAATGAGAAAAGTGGCGTGATTTTCTCTTTTTCTATTTGTTTGAGGGTTTACAACTATTCCCGCAGCCTAAGAGGGCTCCTGGATGGGCTTTGCCTTGGGCTGTTGTGGTGAGGCAAGCGTGGACGTGCACGTGGGAGGCTTTACAGAGGAAAATGACCTACCAGTAAAACACAGCTATTTCCAGGATTAACAGCAGCTGAATAAGAGTTTTCCACATCACACTTATGAATTTAGATTATTAGTCAATTACATTTTTTGGAGCTAGCCTTTACCCTCTCTGCTTGCCTTTTTCTCTGTACTGGGGATATATACCTCCCTGCTTGTACCTCAAAGAGCGGTTTGATATCTATCTTATATTACCTCATCCCTTCCGTCTTCCCACCAGTGGTGATTGCTCCTGGGAGAAGTACTTCAGGACTTTGTGTGGTCCAGCTTTGAAAGACTTTGGACACAAGAGTCAGCCTCTTTCCTTATGGGACTGATTCACATCCCACTTCATTTTAATGGTAGAAGTTGTATTCCAGTTTAATTTTTCTTTTTTCCTAACTTCATCCTGTGACAGCCCATCTAATTATACCAGGCAACTAAGCCAAAACTGGTTCAGCCAAATTGACGCTGGCGAAGTTCAAGTTTGATGAGTCTAACTTCCCTTGAGCTTGGAAAAGCACCATGTACGTGAGAGAGTGGTAAAGCAAAGGCATCCCCCTGATAGTGTTGAATGGGGTTTCTGAGACCTGAACACCTTCACATCTTGGCATAAGCCTGAGTGAAAGCTGCCAGCCTGGGCCCACATCTCCACTCTCCATCCAGATTGTCCATAGATTTGATTTCTCTTTGTACAAGCTGCTAAAAAATTGATTTTGCTACTTACAGAGTTAAAGTAAAGTAAAACCCCTGTTTTTAAGCACGTTGCTATTTACCACAACTGGAATCTAATGTTGTTTCTGTGTTTCCCCTCCCTGCTTCACTTCCTGAGACCAGGCTACAGGTACATTTTAAATCCTCTGTGGCAGACTGCAGGCCACGTGCAACATATGCTGAGCATTTTGAAGAGATTCTGGAAATACGTTTCGAGTTTATTAGAAGATGGAAACACTTTTGTTTCTAATGTGCAATTAGGGAATTGCAAATCTGTCATGAAAATCCAAATAGTTGGGATAAAATGTTCCAACAGCCTAATACCCCTTCTAATGTCCAGGCCTGGCATTTAAATTAAACATCTCTCTCCTTCAAGGTGTGAACCTCTTCACTCTCCCCTTCATGGCCACAAAGCAGCATATAAAGTCAGGTGCCTACTGAGAAAATCTGCTGCTTCTGCGCTACCACGGATTAATGCACCCTTTTCTCCTACCTCAAGATCTGACCCTTTGTGAGAGAAATTATTTGGTGGGAGTTGGGACAGATTTGGATTGCTTCCAGAGCAATTCCTAGAGCGGTAACTGTGAAGGTCCTGTAAAAACACCAGCCTGAATTATTTACTTGCTGTCCTTTGCCATTCCCTTATCTGCGAGCAAACTAAAAATAAAGATGAATTATGGGGCTCCAAGCAACTATGTTGAGTAGACCATTTGAGATGATGGTGTGTATTTAACAAGATCTGTTTTATAATTGAAACAGAAATAGTAGGAGCTAAATATAGACTTTTCAATTCATTTGGAATCTGGAGTTGGCAGTTTGTCTTTGTGGTATTTGCACTTATTTCCTTATTTGAACCAATATGAAGTGCTTTATTTTTTTTCAGACTGCAAACATTTCAGTGATCCAGCATAATTGGTACACATCAGCATGGAATGCCTGGTAATTACAAGTCAAAATTTAGAACAATTTTTTTTCCCCTAGACAAAGTTCCTGTGAAGATGTCAAACTGGCCATTAGCCAACCCTCAAAGGGCAACAGAGGGAAACTATACATTTTTGACAGATTTTTTCTTTTTGTTTAAATTTAATGAACAAATCCAGGATAGTGTTACTTTCACTCTGATTGTAGAGATACATCTTACTTCCTCACATGCTCATCCCAAGCTAGAAGTGCTCAGAGACACCTGAGTCTGGTGTGCATTATTTATTGCTGCCAAGCCAAGCTAGAAAGTCCTCCTGTGTGATTTCCCTCTTGAAAAGCTCCTGCAGAAATCTCTGCAGCACGCTTCCCCACAAGTTGCAGATGTTCTCTAAGTTCTCCTGGGCAAGTGGGAAGCAATCTCCTTTTCTGTAGGACAGATGTTGCATACCCAACAAAAAGCAAAAGAATGTTGGGTGAGGCATTGCCCATGGATAAGTGGCCATTACTGGGCAATACAATGTGTGGCAGAAAATCAACCAGTGGAATACAGAACAAAAGTTTCTTAGTCCTTAAATTGCCCAGTAAATGGGCGGTAAGCCACCATGAGTAGCTCTTACCTAACTGTAGCTGCTTAAAAGTTAAGTGTTCTGAGCTAATTGTCTTCCTCTCTGATTGGGAGAAAAAGAATTCATCCCATCTTACGCATGATTAGTGCTGCCCATTGGCAATGTGCCACTCTACTGAGCATTGAAAAATCCTGGGTGCCAGTTCAGAGTCAAAGAATCTTATGCTAATACCAGAATTACCCACAAAAAGTCAAGGATCAATGTGGCCCAATAATTAACTTGAAGGCATCCCCTTAGGAGAGATTTCATACAAATTTTTTCTTTCCAAAACAAACCATTTGGCTAAAAATACCAGTGCTGCTTCGGTTCAGTCTCAACAGAAATGCACAAACAAGCAGAAAAAAATTTTCATTAAAGACTGCAACTTTTGAATAACAGGATATGAGTTTCCACCACATCCTATTTCTAGCTGCAGGCTTTCTGAAATGCATCAGTAGCCCCGTCGCAGAAGTGGTGTTGTTGACTGAGCTCACTGGTGGCAGAGCTTTCCAATGACAGCAAGTTTCATCTTCACCTCTCTGTCAGGTCTGCCAGGGGGTGAGTTCAGAATTAAATCAGGAGGGGCAAAGATGTCACTGCATCATCTTTCAGCCCTTCGAAAAAAACAAAGAGCACATACTTGGCAGCACTTTAATTTCTATGGTTACTGATGAATAACAGCACAGCTGGGGAACTGTTGCTACAACCCACTAGCAAAGATAATTTAAGAGGTCACACTCAAGCAAATCCACTACAAAAGCACTGTTTTTTTCAGTGATAATAAAACTGAGGATTGCAGGTTGTACTCTTTGGATTAGTATCAAGGGGACTATCCTGCTAGTCATAAATTTTCCCTCATTACTGTAATTGTTTAGAAAGCAACAAGAGAAAGGATGGCTCTCTATTTAAGACCCCAAACTAGGGCTGGTGGTTTCTGGACAATATCTCGACCAGGAACATGATTTGCTTGGATTTTGTCACAGTCTCAGATGATGGTGCCTCCTGTGCTAATCCAGGCAAATGCTTCATGCAGCTTGGAGAGCCTCTCTGGCCAGGGAGATCTGTGCCAAGGCTCTGCTTTCTACCAGGGGGACAGTGATACAATTTTCCAGCAAAGTCCGGAAAAAATAATTGAGTAACCCTGAATCAGAATGGCTTGGGAGCTCTGACACAGACTTCTTGCATGACCTGGGTGAAATAGCTGGTTTGTGCTTTCAGTTTTGATCTATACTTCCTTTCTTATCTATTAGGGTACCAGTCATGAAGCCCTGGTAACTTCACTGCAATACAATATATCTTTAAATAATTGATGGAACAGACTTTAAAAGCTTTTTGGGCAGGGAGAGCCTGTTGTTTTGTTTCACACAGTGTCCTGTTCAGGAAGGAAGTGAAGGCAAAATTCACCCTTCTTTTTGCCTGCCATGCTTGAGCTGTGGGCTCCTCCGAAGCAAATCCATTCCTAAAAGAGCCAGGGTTAAAAAAGACTTTCAGAATTTTTTTTTCACTTTTGCAAATTCAAAACAGTAGCATGTAGTCAAGGAACAGAATAACATTTCATATGCTTGTGGGTAGATTTGTGAAAGGACACTTTAAAAAATATAAAATAATTATTAATGTGCTGAACCTGTGAATTTTTCCACAGAAATGCACTGTTGCTGTCAATGCAAATATTGTGAGTTTACAATTTATTCAGGGTAATGCAGGATTGGTATCAGAACAGACAAATGAAATCCATGTAAGTCCTTTTGCAAGACTTTTCTTTCTACATATTGTCTCTACACTCACTGGAACAAGCACATCATCAGGAATAAAACCATTGACATCAGTAGAGTTTCACCTGGGACAGTTTTGGCGTACATCTTCTAATTGCATCATTACCCTCAAGCTATGCTGAACAATTCATTAGTGGCAAACAGCTGAATTTCTAAAAGTGTGTGTAACTTAAGTCTAACCACCAGCACAGTAGAAACTACTCTCAGTAGCTCCTCTGGGCAACCAAGGACAGCATGAGATTGAATAAATAAATATAAACAAAGAATGTTTTTCAGTTTGCTCTCCATCTGGAGTACTGGATATATTTCCAGCTCTGAAACTGATGCATGTTTGCACACAATTAAAGACAGCCCTCTGTACCTTCTGCCATCTCTGATGATCCCAGCGAGTTTAAGAGTGTTTCTATAGATGAGAGATTTTCCTTACTTTTCACTGTTTTCAAAGAATAAGCCAATATGTCATGGGTTACTCAAATTTTGGAAATTCTTGCTTCATTTCTTTCTTTTTTTTTTTTTTCAGTCTAAGACAAAGATGAAAATATGATTTTTATTTTTATTTCTTTCTTCCTAAATGACCATTTTCATCTACTGGTTACACTCTAAAAACAATCAGGCAACGCAAGGTGCTGTTCCTGGCCATTGGAGTCAATGCAGCTGTTTGACGTTGAGCTGCCGGAACAGTGGCTGGGCTGAGGTGTCCGGGGACAACCAGCTCTCCCCAGCAGTTCCCGGGGCCATTCCCCAAGGGTGGTGGTTGCCTGCAGCTGCCCTGTCTCAGAATGGAGGTGAGCTCACTAGCAGACAGGGCTCACTCTGTGCCAGCTGGCTTGAGTGCCTGACAGCCTCTCTGAACTTGCTTAATTTACCAGCAGAGGTTTAATCTCAGGATCAACAGAGGTACCTTTCACTGGCAGGTACGGGTTGGGCTCCTTTTTTACTTTTGTCCATAATACCGCTTAAAGATGAATTGTATTGATTCATCCTTCTTATGTTAAATGCCATATAAAGAGGTTGTTTCCTACAGAACTTACAGTTTAACTGATATGTCCAATATCCAATATAGGACTTAAATAAATAAATAACCCCACCCAAACCATCTTAGCTGTTGCCTCAAGTTTCATTTCTTGAGACACAAAAAATGAACTAATCTGAAATGTTGTTACTGCTCTCATCTTCTTTCTCTCTCTCATGTTCATGCTTTTGCTCAGTAGCAGCTCTTCAGTGGGTTATAATCCTCCTCCCCCTATGAATGCTGAAAAGGGAAAAGGCTGTAGGTGGATATTCACAGATCCATTTCTGGATCTCACTGGAGCTGGCTGGTGCAAGTGGAGCAGTTTGGGGACATGCGGATATAGACTTACAGGTGTCTCCCCTAACAGTAGTTATCTCCCCATTCCAGTCTGGGAAAAAGTACCTTTGTTAGTGTCTTAGATCTCCTCATGCACAGTGTAGAATGCTGCTCATCTCACCCTGCCGTAGACCTCTGAAAGATCTGTTATGAACCATACCACCCTGCAAGTGCCTGTTTCTATTCAGTGATTATAAAGGGATTCGAGATGACCACATCAGCTGCACCATTTCGTCCATATCTAAGGCCAGGAGAGGCTGGTTCAGACATCAGACCTTGGTGGTAGAGATACATCTAGATGGAGAGTTGTTCAGCTCATAGCTTGATGAAGTATCACAGACTGTAAGTGATTTCCTCACCTGGGTACTATCCACAGAGTAAAAAGTTGAGAGTAAATATTCTGTTTCTCCACGTGTCCCTCCCCACCCCAGTGTATTCAGGGCTCTTTGGCTAATGTCCAGCTTGTGGACAAAGACCAAGTTTTCCTTCTGCCCTGCCCGACTTGTATTTGAGGAAGACCTGCTTTTTTGTTTCATGGAATTAGCAGTTTCAGCTGTTTTTCCGGAGCTGGGGCTGAGCCCAGCGAAGCACCCTGGGGCTTGCATTTGCAAATATTCCTGGTAGATGCTGACTAACATGAACCTGCTGCTCGAACAGGTTCCAGTCAACATACTGGCTGTGGTCTGGGTTTGCTGTTGTCTCAGATGTGCTGATTCATCAGAGCCTCTCCCCTTGCATGCTGGTGTTATCTTCCACTTTCTCCTGGAACTGAGACAAGACCCTATGGTCTCTAAAAGCACAGAGTTCCCAGGAAAACAAATCACCCTTCATGAATCACCTCATGAGGCAGGCATTTAATAGTCCTCCACCTCTGGTGATCTACAGAGGTTCTGCGTAAATAAAGGAGCTGATTCATCATCTTCACAAACATTTAACTCTACCTAGTCTGTAAAAAAATAATAAGAATAAAGAATAAGAATAGAAAAAGATTTTTACAATTATACTGTACATGGCTAGTTTCTGTCCTCACCTGCACCATGCTGTCCTTCACCTCCCTCCTGTCCACTTGAACCAGCTGCTGCAAGTCCATCCATTTTAATGCTTCTCTGCATTTAATACTCCTTTGCTAATTTTTAAGCTCTCAAGCAATGTATTACTTTACAGGTGATTAATGAAATGCACAAACTAATCAGACCAAGACTGTTCTAAGTTTTCTTTTAAACACAGCAAATATCCAGTCTGGTGATTATAAACTGATAGCTCTTTGAATTGCAATAGCTCGTGGAGACCCTAGTCAGAAGTGTTGCCCCACTGAAGATGTGATGCAATAATGCAGTTGACTGCATGCCTCCTGCTCTGCTTCAGCTGAGCAAATCAGGGAAGGCTGTGTGCTGGGGGCTTTGCTGAGCACAGAAGGAGCTGGTACCCGTGGATCAAGTCTAACCTTCTACTGCTTCTGACACCTTGGCATGCATGTGGGCTCAGCTGCAACAGAAGGAACTCCAAAACCATTCTGAAGCAAATATGAAATGCACTTCCCAGGGAAGTGCATTTCAGACATCTCAAACTAAGGAGGCAGCTGGATATGGTCCTTCCTTTCCCTGAGCTGATACTTAAGAGAGTGCCATATCCTTGCTGCCAGCATTGTTTTAAAGACTGAACCTTACCCACAGAGGAGGGCTGTGGGCTCTGCAGCCTCCTGGGCATCATGTGTTGTCCTGAAACAGGCTCTGTAGCTGCAGACAGGAGTCAGGGTTTGGATGCATCTGTCTGCAGGGTGCCTCCTATTAGCAAGTCCTGCACCTCTCCTGGTCATAATATATACAACTTCTTACATTTGTGTTCTTGCATGTGATACCTTTATCACCTATCACAGCTGTGAATAATGTTATTACAGTGAGTTAGTTTAGCACTTCAAAAAATAAGTCAGAATGAATATGGCATGGTTAAAAGGTATATTGGACAGTTTGGACTGGAATAGCAAAAGATTGTTCCATTTAAAGCAGATTTCTTGCTATAACTATTTCAAGGAAATGTCTGTCTTGCTCTGTGAAATGGTTAAAAAAATTTAAGGACCATTTAATAATTATATACAGCCCAAGCACATAAATAGGACAACAGAAAATTAGATTTTCAAAATTCAAGGAAACGTAGCATGAAGCAATGGTGATTTGGCACAGAGCTTACACAATAGATTTCTTTTTTTTTGTTAACAGAACAATAATTGAAAACTGACTTAGCCTCTTAAATAAACCAGTGACAGCTGGGAAAATCAGCAGATTGGCCCTTTGTGCCTGTTTATAGTAGATTTTGGCAGTGGGATAGTTGATGTAGTCTCTATAGGATGCAGCTATTATGTCTTACAGATGTGTTTGACCTTTATCTTGGATAAAAAAAAGTCTTGCCATAGAAACTATCAATTTATATAGTCTTAGCCCAAGTCATCAGCTCCTTTAAGATGCTGAAAAAACCCTCTTGTGATGGCTATGCTTCCATTGCCATTCAGTACAATTGTCTAAGTTGCTAGTGCTTAGATTTTCAAATGTGAGTACATAATTCCAGCTCATTGTGCCTGGAGAGCCCCTAATTACAAGGAAGATCAGTAATATGATAAGGGTTGCTCAGTACTTGCAGAGGGACATTTAGGAGGTCCTCCTTTGGTTAGCTGCTCACAGTGGGTGGAAGTAGAAAGAAAAATAGCAATAGCTTCTTCATGGGTTGCCTTGTATTATTTACTTATGTGTACAGGATGATGCTACTGTTCTCTCTGGCTCTTTGGGGAAGCTATATCAAACACGGTTCCCAGCAAAGAGTTAAGCTACAGACAGTTTAAGGCTAACATGCCAAGTAGTGGAGAAAAGCATGGGCCACCTTGTACCCACTGACTCTAGGGGACAAGAGCAGGAGTCCTACAAATGCCAAGCCTGACTCAATGTAAATTGTCCCACCGGTGAAAACCCGGAGCCAGGAAAGAAAGAAAAGGAGCCTTGGGATATAAAGGCCCTTGAGACAAAGGAGGATTTCTAGTACATCAGTTTGACTGTGTCAAAACACTAGTGGCACTCAGGTAGAGTGGCACAATAAGAGAGTGAATGTCATACATGACATGGGGGAAGTGGATAGAGTGCTGTGGGATGAGACGGGAGCTGTGGACATCCTGGGTTTGGCTTGGCAGCAGAGAGGGAGAGGTTGAGAGGGCCACATCAGGTTGAAGAGAGGACTTGGTTTAATGGGAAATAAAGCAAGGCAAAATGTGAAGTCATTTGTACTTGCTGTCACACGCTTATGTCTCTGGGATGGTAGTTGAAGAGCCGTGGCTCCCTGCTCAAAATGGTGTTGTGGCATCCGAGAAGCTTGGTTAACCTTATGGTGATTAAATTTGTATCTTTTCCTTCTCATAGAGGTCTCCCAAGACAGAATACAAGTTCAAGTGCAAGAAACCAGGGGGACACATCAGCTCAGAGAGCCATGCATCCTGGTGAGTGCATCTCGGACACTCTCAGTACAGCACTGCAAATCTTCTACCACCCCCATGCACTCCTTCCACCATCACACAAGACAGCATGTCTTGGCCTCCTGTGACCACACAGGCTCATAGATATGTATCTGTCACCTGATCTGAGGCATAAAGTTCCCACAGGGCCACCTCATTACATGACTTTTTATATAGATGCCTCGTGCTGGGAATTTAAAGTGGGGTGTGACAGGGTGGGCTGAGGGTACAGTATAAGAAACCTGGCTGAAAGAAAGACTAGAGCCAGGCTATGAGAGCTGGTGGCCCACCAGTATGGTCCACTCATAACAATGATGGGTGCAACTCTGTCCTCTATATTGCTGTGTTGGACAGGAAGGCAAGCTTACAGAAAGGGGGGAGGGGGAATATATGAATGACAAAGGGAAGAGATAAGAGAGGGGCTGAACAACTATCTCTTGTGTCCTTTTGAGACCTTGTGACACATCAGTAGGCTGGTTTCAAAGGAGTAGGAGGATTCTGGAACGTAGTTTCTGGAAGACCATGTAGCAGTGTTTCTGCAACTGATTTTCTGAGGAGTTGTTTGTGGGAGATTAAAAAACAAACAAAACCACAGCAATTGTTCAAATCAGACCAAAATTGTAGGCAAATCAGAAATCTTGTTGCTCAGCCTTTGTGGCTGTCTTCTGGCTCTTCTGCTAAGACAAAAATGCCAGCTGGCAGCGGACAGATGGTGGTTTCTGAGATGTTGTTTCCTGGAGACAGGAATATTTTTAGGAGAGGTGATAGGCAAGGCAGAACTTTGCTTCATCACACTGAGCTGCTGGTGTAACGTCATTGGAGGGCATTACTTAGTTTTGCAAAGTGGAAGCTCTAAACAGAGCCATTGTCTTCCTGTGTATAGCAGAGCCCTCCAAAACGGATGAATTCTGTCTATAAATCCCGTTTCTTTCATTGCTGAGGAAGATGTAATGGTACACTTGCCAATTTATCCATATTTGTGACTTCAATCATTTCACAATATCTTTAAATCATCAGGAAAATCAGGGAAGGCAGTAAAGCAATATGGTAAAATGTATTTCAACAAAATAACAAAAAAGTCAAAATGGCCAAAAATAAAATGGAATTTGACAAGGGGGAGGAGCAAACAGCTGTGTCAACTGTTACTTTGCTGCATAAACAATTCAATGCAATTATAAATCTGCTTCTGGTCACACTGTAGCACAGATAAAATGTTTTTCACATACAGTCTTCCCCTGCTTTCTTTGGAAGTCCTCCTCTTGAATCACAGCCTGCTTCAGTGGTTTGGTAACATACAGCAAGCTGTACTTACAGAGTGGTGTGCAGCTGTTTCAGCCTGAACCTCCACAGATGCTCTTCTTGTCTGGACCACTGGGGATGGGCAGGTGCTGTCAAACCACACAGCCAGAGGTGCTGGGTTGAGGCTTTGCCTTTAAACTTGCTGCTAAGAGAAAAACCACAGATTGCCTTCTCAGTATCTTCCTTGCGACTCTTCCAAAATCCATGCCATTGCTGCTCAGATTTAACCCATACCTGTGATCTTTGCCAGATTTAACCAGCTTTTTTAGACCACATCACTAACAAAATTCATGAAGTTTGAGGAGAAAGAAAGAAGACATTTCCCAAACTATCAGCCCAGTGGATAATGCCTGAATATGGCCTGTCCATATGTTACGGCTCAGCTAGAGGATAACAAAGTGCTGCTTTCATGGAGATCTTGTCCTGGGTCTTCTGCCACCCCAGGTTCCTGTGTGCGTGGTGTTGGCCTATGCACAGCCCTGGTGCTGTGGAGGCAGCCTCCTACGTACTGGGGAGCTGCTTGCCTCTTCTTAAAATCCCTGGACCCTTCACAAGCTGAAAATCTTCGGCTCGGGGTCCAGTGCTTGTATTCAGTGTTGGGATTTTCTGTGGTTTAAATGTTGATTTGCTTGCTTTGCCACACACAAGCTTTGTAAGTTGCATGAGACATGTCACAGTTTGTATGGGTGCACTGTGTAGGGAAATTCATATACTGTGCAGTAAGGAAGGGCTTTAGACAGAGTTTGCCTTTGAAGTGGAGAAGTAGTACAGTGTAATCATTTAAAACACACTGAAGTGTGCCTAAGTAATTAGAGAGGGTGTATGCATTGAAATGTAGCTTGCATTAAACCTTCAAGCTTTCCAAAGCATTTATAGTTTACATAACTATATGTTAATCCACAGACAATATATGGTTCTGAATATTCTCATAGCAACCACAGATGAACAAATTATTTCCCTGGCCTATTTAGGCATACCACTGCTCTTAGGTCCTCTGATTTTTAATTAAAAGGAAATAGCTCTAAACATCTTGAGGTAATTTCAATGATAACATCTTCTGTAGGATGCATTTGTTAAAGTAACAGTACTTCCCCTATGGGACTTTATTACTGAAAAATACAACTGCAACTTTATTACACAAATGAGATTATCCAATTTTTTTTCATAACCTTTAAATGTAAAATATGCTCGCAGTTCTGCTGTAATTCTTGAGTCTAATAAGAGAATTCCCTCTCCTGCATTTTACAGTTACTCTTGAGATAATGATCTTATTAAGCATTATAATTCTAATTAATATACCGTATCACAAATAGTTCCTTATTATCTCTTTGCCATTCATAATGCTTTGATAAAGAGTTGATTACTGTGCTAATGTTATGACTCCGTGTTAAAAAAATATATACACACTCCCCTAGCTTTACACACTCATCTCTGACCAGAGGGAAAACCATTTGACTAAGCCTGCTTAAAAATTGTTTATTTTTGCCTCTGAACACACATGCATGTACTGGGTTTTGTAAATAAGTGTGCGTCTGTGTGTGCCTTTGTCTCTGTGGGGGCGTGTGTATGAAATCTGTATCCTTAAAATGAAAATGTTGCAACATGTTGCAATGAACCACTGGATTTTAGAAGTTTTTAGAGAACAATATTATTCCAGGTGTTGCCTAGATACATATGGAAGCAAAAAACAACTGAACAAAAACTGCCACAGATTTAATTGCTTAAAGCAGCGGTTTAAGGAGAGACTTCCCCTGTGGATGAAAACTTACTGTCGGTCAGTCTGGTCCCTATGGCCAAGCTATCTCAAAATTTTAAAACTCCTTCAAGTTTTCTGCAAAAACTATTGACTTCCCTCTCTCTCATACAGCAAAACTTACTCATAAAACTATGTACCCGTTATTTCCTTTTCTCTGTCCTTGGTAAATGCACCTCTGACCTTATAATTTCTGTGCCAGATACAAGAGATTATTTACACTTTCTCTCAGCACAGGACCTTGGTGCTGTCCCTTGCTTTCCATGTCTTTCCACTGTCATTTCTATTAGATTAAGTGTAAATTCGTGGTCTTTACTCTCAAGACTCAACATAGACTAATCCTAATTTTGAAGTCTTTCATTCACTGATTGGGTATTTACTCCAGCCTCCATGATGCCGTCCTTGATGGCTAGTGCTGGATGGCTATTTTCTCATAAGATACCTTTCCAAATTAGGAAGCTCTCAGAAAATTTCCAGATAAGTTTCCCATTAGCTTCTTTTACATCTCACCCTTAAAATACCCTGACACCATGTTTATAAAATATTTGGCTAAAAATGACAACTGGAACGTTTTTATTGCTGCACATAGTGATATTCAGTACTGATATATTAATTTGTTTATATTGCATTATTTCTTGTCTTCTATTTAAATTTCAAGGTTTTTTATATTTGTGAGGGATTTGTACAGCACTTAGGATGGCAGGACTCTGGTCTATGATTTCATCTCTCACACATTACGTTAAGCCCTCCTCCTCTCTCCACCAAGAATCTACAAAAACTTGTGATGAGAAAATACTAGATCTCTAGAATAACAGGCATGCCTACCTGTTCCATTATACTAATTACAATTTCTCATTCAGTCTATATTCAATAAAATGTCAGATTTAAGGTCTAACACACATGTAGTTAATCTTACCTTGAAGAACAGCATTTGACCAGATGACATTTTGAATCACCTCAACTCTTAGGATGTAAGAACATCTATGAATGAGTCTGTACAGGACCTTTTAATTGTTTTTCTTGAACTACTATTGCATCCCTGACTGGGAAATTGAATACATATGCGGGAATCATTCTGGTAATTCAGAAGTAACATGATAGTTCTGAGAAGTGGTAAGAGATACCTCACTACTAATGATGATGCTACCATGTTCCTCCCAAATAAAACAAACCATAGTTGATCATGTTGCAAAATGAACGCCTAATAAATGTACCGTTCTGTAGAGGCTTTTGCTCTCTAACCTCAATCAAAGCAAAATTCAGCGTGACTCTTTCAACTCTGAGTTTTCTTAGGTCAAAATAAAAAATAAAAGATTTTTTTTCTTTAAACATCTAAAATCCTGTCTTGTGAGATTAGCTGGTGAATCAAGTTTTGGATAATATTATTATGGGAGAAGTCAAGCAAACAGAAAGATGACTCAAACAGTTTAGTGCCAGGACTATTTCCTAACATAGAGGAAAATCATCCTCTGGTTGCACATGGAATCCTCCCACAATGAACAGGGAGCCTGGCAACAGAAATAAAACTGCAAATGCTCCAACTTTTTGCAGTAGAACTGGCCTCACAGCTGAAGCATAATGAAGAGACACTGAAAAAATGAACACTGAGGAGGAGAAAACATAATATGGCTAACTAATGCTGTGCCTATTTCCTTGTTTGTCAAAACAAACAACCTGATAGATACAAAGGTAAAATTTTCATTCATTCTCCCTTCGCATTAAAAAACCGCAAATGGAACCCAAACCAAAAAGTGAGCCAAATACACAGAGGGAAATTCCCTGAACAAGTGCTGTCACTAAAACCACGACAAACTATGCAGGCTAAGAGTGAATTTCTCCTGCTCGAGTATAACAGGATGGCACTGTACCACCTCCAAAGCATCATCTGGTGGCAGCTGCGGGGCTACCCTGGAACAGAGCCCACCAGTGAAACCAAAGAGTGGCTGTTACTGGATCCATGCCGATGGGTTGTGCCTTGGGTGAACAATGCTCAGTGCAACTGACTGCTGTGAAAGAAATACACGGTTTTCATCTGCCGCATTGCATAGCTCAACTGTGAGAATATTCATGTGCTGAGCGAAGAACTGGGTTACTGCTTGCTCAGTGTCTTAGGCACTTGTGTATTTCTTCTTTTTTATGATTTTGTCAAAGATCAGATGGTGCTACCCTTCCTCAGGTGGGAAAGGGAGTTTTTCTACAGAAATACTTTGTGAAAATTGTGCTCTAACTGCCCCACACTTCCGGCTGTGGAATTTATCCACAGCTTTGGAGTGGAACAGGATATGCAGTTTCTGTGAAGCTGGAAGACATTATTTTAATAAGAATTTGTAAAGAGATCAAAACAAGCACAGAAACCCAATTCCACCCTATATGTGTCAAAAATAAATTTACAAGTGGGAATACTCCCCAGGAGATATGTTTTTCCTGGCTCCTTCAATCACGCCAGTGAAATACAGCCAGTGCTCAGTTCTAGGCTTTGCAAACACTCATCATTGATAAAATAGATGGAAAAAGCCAAGTGTTTGTGTGGGCTTAAAAAAAATCATTATTTAATGACACTCAGAGAAGTACATTTTTTGAGGGCAGCTCAAATAGCATCAGCTGTTCTGAAAAGGATATTTAAAGGCTCTTGGTACAGCATATAACAAAACCATAGACAGCTGGAGAGTCATCCCAAATAGTGCATATATATGCACACAGTTTCCTTCAAAGTAAACCATTTCCTTAAATCTCTCCTTAGTGATCTGACAGAAATTAGATTTGTTTTGACATTCAACATTGTGTTCCACTTTCGGACAAGCCGATAATACAGTAATCGCATCATATTTTATGTTCCTCTTTGACATGCTGAACATTGAGTTCGTCCAGTCTCCCATTGTACCACACTTTTTTCCAGCTATGAAGTCAATACTGTTGCTCTTTTTTGCATCCTTTGCTGGTTTGTGCCCTGAGGAAGCAGTAATCTGGCACCTGCTTTCTGACACAGAGACAGTATTACTCATAGAAATTATCTTTTTCCACAACAGTTTCCATTTTCCAGGCAGGCCAGCATTTGGATGTAGCTGGGCTTGACAAGAAACAATTCTTTGATCATGTGAAGGTAGTAAGGATCGCACGTTTTCTTACTCTTCCCGTGACACACTTGTAACGTTTAAAAAAATTGTAATTCTCTCACAAATATAAGGCAGGTCAGTTGTTGATGACAGCAATCAGCCAGAACAGAGAGGAAAGCATTCACCTTGTCTCAGCTCTGTCTGACCTGGAATGACAAAATCTCTTTAACCCTATATTTTTGAAGGAGCTGTTGCATACTTGGGTCAGCAAAACAAAGCTGGTTTGAATATATTAAGCATTTCAGACTATGCTGCATGTCAAGTCTCTTTTTCACCTTTATTTACCAGCTCACCAATTCTGCACATTTTAATGAGAGATTTTACAATTCCAGCTCGCTGAGGAAAATAATAAGCAGTAGCAGGTCTAGGATTATCCTTAACAACATCCCTAAAGCACACACACTGATTTCTTCACTGATGGCCTTCTGAGATCCTGTCAGTCGTGAAGTTCCTAATCCAATTAAAGCCTGTTTTACTGATAGGCAGAATGCTGTTTTTTTACTCACAGCGTCCTGTGACACTAACTATGGTGTCTTAGAGGTAAACGTGTACATTGCATGTCACATCTATTCAAAAAACAGAGTTTGAGAATACCTAGGAACTCCTCCAATAATGAAATCAGCACCAGTCTGACAAAGTCTATTTTCTAATAAATTTCTGATTGATATTTGTTGTATTACCATAAGCTAATTATTTTATTAGTTGTATCTTCCTTCAGGTTTTCCATTATTTTGTTTTTTTGTCCTTTTAAAATATTGTTATAATACCCAGCAAACACTAATCTGGTGGAATCTCTTCGATACTCTTAAATTTAATAGAAATGAGTATGAGTAGGCCAGTCAAGTCATCCTAGTCAAGCCTTCACAATCTTTTGTTGCCAGTTATATGAGTCTGATGATTTAAATGTGTTTACCATAGTATGTGTTGCTTAACATCCTCTTGGGTTACTAAGGGACTGGAAAGTATTTCATCACATCCTGGTGACAAGATGAAATGTCCCGTGCTTTTGCACATAAATACAGTACAGAACTACTTGTTGAGTACTTTTTTTTTTTTCCTCATTATAAACAATTTTATCATCACAGCTCGTATTTTTGCTATAAGGAGTGATGTTTGTCTATAGATTCTTGTTTTGATTCTTACATTTTACAAAAACAACATATTACAGTTTTAAAAGAGGTTTCGTTCTCAGGTGGTGGTTGTCCATTGCTTATGTACAGGCTGCCCCAAAAGGCCTCGTGGAGGTGGCAGGGCCAGTGCAGTCTATGCCAGAGGGTATACTGTCAGCAGAGCTTCTTTTCTCTGAATGCTTTAGAAGGTGTCCTGGCCCATGGATCACCTGTTGAAAGCATCAGGCACGCCTCTATCACAGTCACAGGTCTGACCAAACTAGAGCTCCATGTTGGTCCTTCCATGAGCTGGTTTCCAACTCCCAGTTATCTCCCCATGGCACGTACACTGCAAGCAATTGCTCTTCCAAACAAAATTGTCATTATGAACTGAGGCATTTTCTGTATCAAAGAACTTACAATTTAAAAATATTATTTGCATAAAAGGAGCAATAACAATGGATATTTTATGATTTAGCAAAAAAATGAGTTTTTAGCAAAGCTATGAGTACAGAGAACAACTGAAATGAGTTGGGGAGAGCCCTCTGCAAGAGAATGGAAGAACATGGGCAGGTGAAGGGGTCTATTGCCCACTGACACCCGGTCTTTGGAGTCTTCTGCAAATATCAGCAGATACTTAAGTTGACCATAGTTCCCAAACAAATATATAAAAAAAAAGTGTAAACTTGCTTCAGGATATCCACTGGGAATTGTTCTAGCCACACACTTGCTGGTCTATTCTTTAACAAACACACAGAAGAAAATCCTGATGGAGACTGTATTTATTCAAGAGAGATTCATGCTGTGGGAATGCTGAACAAATGCAATCAGACTGCAAAAATTTGGGAAAGAAAAAGGCAAGGTAGTCAGCAGAACTGTTGCTCTCAGCGAAATCTGCATTTAATCTCTCTCTGCCTCTGAAAGGAAATCATGTGAAATGCTCTGCTTTTATTTGATAAACCTGTGACTTGACTTGCTTGAAGAAGAGTGAAGCTTTACGCTTCTGTTCCCACTGACAGTGCTGTGGGCAGCCTGCTGTGATCCCAGCCGACCTTCCCTTGGCTGGCTCGTTGTGTCTCAGATTATACTATCACACGGATGCCTCATGCAGCCAGCTCCCCTCTGCTTACGGTACTCCTTAGGCCAGTGAACCGAGCTGGAATGATCTGGAGCCTTACTCTGATCTAAGGCTAATGAGAATTGGGAATAACACAACATTGCTGAGGCCTGTGAAGGTACAGGGCTCTGAGAGGATACACAGGCCTCTACAATGTCCGTATGGCTGCATCTGAGGGAGAGACCGGTCATGTGGATAGCATGTGCTGGTATTAAATCACCACTCAAGTTTGAAAACATATTAAGTCAGTAAAGAAAACAGACGAATAAAGGCAGACAGAAGAGAAACTTGCTCCCCTGCAGAATGCTTGATAAATCATTTATTACGGTGGGAAAGAGGCTTTCAGATAGAAATGGCAGCTTAAATTTACTTACCTCTGCAGAAAACAAGCACCTTGGGGAAACCTGCATCCACAGAACCACAGCTGTAAAGACAGTGGGGCTTCCATCTGGCTCTTTAAGCCTTTCTCTTTACACCATCAAAAGGTGATGTTAAATATTCGTGTATTTATCTTGCCACATCAGCAAAAGGACGTGGGTGCATTCAGTGTCCTAACATACATGAACAATTTGGTTTTTTTCTGATAGAGAAGCTTTTTTGCTTTAACTGAGTCACATCAGCAGAAACATCACATCACATCACAGAGGAAATGAGCTTGAAATACCCTTGGCAGGTAGGCGGTTTGACAAAGTCACAAAGAAGAATGCCGCTATCCAGGAGACAAGCCATCACGGGCACAGGGGAAGCAGCAGGCTACGTCTCTTTCAGGCTGACATGGATTCAACTGTCTGGTTACAGATTTAGCTGCCTTCATGTGGCTGCTTGAAAGGACAGATTCCCATGGCCAAATTGTTTTGGATTGAAGTTATTTGACAGCCTTGACCCAGCTCCCAAACCAAGTTAAAATGACACATCCAACTTTATTTGGCATTTGAACTGGGAAGGAAACAACTTTGCTGTTCTGCCAGAGGCCTCTTTTATTTAATGTCCTGTAAAGAGGAACAGGATGCATATAATAATGACATCTTGTGGTAGTTGTTGAATTATTGCCCTACGATTTAGTAAATAATTGGATACCAAATTTCATGACATCTTTCTCCCTCCATGCTGCAGCTCTACAAGTTCACACGATTTCTGCTACTCTGAGAAGCTGGATGCAGAAGACTTCTGGAACCTTTGGCTTACTGCTGACTTCAGAGGAAAAGGATATTTTGCTTATTTGATTACGCAGGTCTGGCTTAACATACAGGTCAGAAATTCAGTCATAACTGATTAAAGAATGGTTATCCAGATATTCATACAGAAAAAATTAGAGCTTTGATAATTATTGAGAGCAGAGTGGCTCAGGCAGAGTGAGTGTGCCTTTGCTGCACTGTGACTTTGTGCTGGGTGTGAGAGCAAACGGAGAGAGCCTTTGCTGGCGGCTTATAAAGCCCAACAGCTGCTGTACCTGAACTGAGCTTACAAACAGTCTTGGTGAGCAGCCACCACTACCCTGCAGCTGAGGGCACAGAGATATGGGGTGTTATAAAGAGTAAATGCCCGAGACCTCACGGTACCCCTGCTTCACTTTTACTTATTCCATCTTTGCTGATTGTGTGTCTAACTCCTGCCATCAACTGTGTGGGTATCCAAGGATCCGGTGCAGCTCTAAGCTTAGCGCAAGCTGTGTGACAGTTCATATTAGCGTCCACAATTGGGACATTTTGCTGAGAATCTTATTCTGTCTGCCCATAATCATGTTCTTGCTGATGCACTCTGAAGTGCTTGCTCTAGTCTAATTTAGACGCTTCTCAGAACAAACAGCACACTTTCCTGCTAATTGGTACAGTCCTTATCATCACAGAGGGGCAGAGGGGCTCAGCTTTTATCAGGGAGTTTGGATGTTGACTAAATAGTCATAATAAGTAAGATTAGCAGGAACAGCTTAGGGATATATTTCTACAGAGGTGTCTGTTTTACCTGTGACATGTTTGGTGGCTATCTTTGGGGCTCACTGGGTCTTCAGTTCTGTTCCACTCTGACACAGCTGATTTCTCAGGTTTTTTTGGTTTGTTTTGTTGGGTTTTTTTGGATGAAGGTGACTTAAGCTACATGCCAAACATTGTTTTTTCTTCTGGGCTACGAAGGCCTCATAAATAGACTTATAGCCTATATGCAATATTTATATACAGCTCTGCTTCCCAGCTGTGAGGAAGTAAGCAGGAAAAGACCTTACCACTTATGAAGAGCTCAGAGGTGACGGTGAAATTGTACATGTGTAAGACAATGAAAGAACGCTGCTGATCAACTGATAGTACAGAATGTGGAGTGACAGGTCAATGCTACTGGTCCCTGCATTTTATGTAGCAAGGCCCCTTTCACTGTCAGGGATCCTGGTGTTCACACTAGATATTGGGTGTAATGTGCTCTGTCTGCTTCCCTCAGGTTTGTACAAGTGCAAGCAGAAGACACGTGCTGGATTCCCTGCTGATACAGAAAATAGATTAAGATAACCATGAGATTCCACAATTCCATAACACAACAGGTTTTTAGCTGTATTGATCTATTTATTTTTTCCCCTGGGATAATGCCACCTATTGGACACTATTAAAAGAGTCAAAATAGTTCAAAGAAAAAAAAA